>JBAMJV010004463.1:0-95485 GCA_037951105.1 Echinarachnius parma
CATGTATGGAAATTGGTCACCCATTGACGTAATTGAATGCACAAACGAGCGATTATCAAGCTTGCCGTATTAAATTGAATGCCCATTTGTTGAAAATAGCTCCCAATGATGAAATCGAATGCCCATTTGCGAATTTGAAGTGTGCGATTTGAAATTTGGGTGCCCATATACGAATATGCATGCTCGGAATATGAATTTTAATGACCAAACTTAAGCGACTCCTCCACGGCAATTTGACGAAATTGAATGCACATAAAGCGTAATGTGGGAAATTGGCCGGGAAAACCTATATTTTCTTTTACAACAGCTTGAAGATCATCATGGCAGTTGTTTACATACACATTGATTGCCATATACAGGGTGTTTATAAAAAAGCGGAACCCAACTTCCACCCGCAATATTTTATTTAATAAACATAATTATATGTATTGCAATATGGCATATCAAAGGTCAATTCATACTCTTTCGTTTGATACCAAATATGTTGTGATAACGTCATGCATGATTGAATAAAACCTTTTTAAAAGGGGTTATGTAAAAAGTTCTTTGCGCACGAGAGTAGAAACTAATTGTTAAATGCAGTGTAAATAATGAAACAGTAGACAAAGTCAAGTGACATTTCATGATGTTCTTGATTCATAGTTTGACATTTTATTCAACTTTGAGAAGAGTTGAGGGTCCAAAACCATCCCCAATGTCCTACCACATGACCCCCATGTTTGTCCGCACAGGTTCTCGTGTTCAGTGGTCAGTTGCTTGGTCAGTCAAGGAACTGATTAAAAAAGTATCTCCATGTTCATTTATTTACGGAACAAAAGGATTACAAGACAAAAGAACACAAGGAGAGGTTTGAATGAATGACCATCAGCCCGTGTTGATGAATAGATCTAAATCTTGTGCGCAAAGCAATTTTAACATTGCTCGTTTAAAATGCCTGCAATTCGATAACTACAAGATCAATTATTACAAAAGTGGTATCAAATGAAAGAATAATAAATCATCTTTAAGATGATATATTGCAATAAACATAACTATATTTACTTCATAAGATATTGCTGGTGGAAGTTGGGTTCCGCTTTTTTATAAACACTCTGTATAATTCAAAGTTAATGAAGTCTCCCAAATATATCAGTAACTACATGCGAAAAGAAACAACATAATAGAGCAGCCAGATATTTATTGACTTTGGTATGCTGTATGTTTGAGTATTATGAATATAGCATACTTGTCACAGGAGCTGATGTGATATCGACTGAGAGAGCAATGAATCGTGACAACTGTAACCACGTTGCATTCGATACGGACAATACATCGCTTGGTAGATTTTGATCTCGGAATTGAACCAAGCGTGTGTTTGACCCAGTTGATAGACCATCTCCAATATGGAAATGCCCGCCGGAATCAAATGTTCTGAAATGGAATCTTATTCGTCTGTCCTCCGACGTGTTGAAGGTCCACCATGGGTTACTTGATTCTCCAGCTCCAGCTTGATCGGCGCTATCCACGTCACTTGTCGTGAGAACAATGTTATCATCATCTCCGAGGAAATAGTGTTCTGGAGGGGATTGGTAGTATATGATTGGGTAGATATAGTATGAGATATCAGATAACACGATTTCAGTTATGTGTGGTATATAATTGTTATTTTACACTTGGTGTTAAATAAAACTCCTTTTTAGTGTGAATCATGAACAAATATTACATGGATTATATAAATAATAATAGGTTCGCTTTATCAAGCGACGTATATGATTTACAGCCTCAAAGCGCTTTACAATATTATTACCCCGGTCATAATGCAAACAAGGACACATTATGTGCGCAAACTCCACTCCCTGTGAGCATTCCTACCCAGCGGAGTAGGTGGAGTCTACATTTGTGTTGGGTGAGGTAGCGATGCATGATTATTCACATCATTTTTCAAGCAATTAATCAATATCTTCAGGAACATATTGCAAAATGTGGTCCCCCGAAACCTGTAAAATGTAAAAAAAACTGTGTGCAGGTAACCTGAGTGGGTATCACAAAACCAATTATTATTCGTAGACCTATCTTTCCACCTGGATTTCCAGATGCTTGTCCCCAGATATTCTGGGTTATGTAAAGTTTCTGCTAACTCATGAATATTATTTGGATTTTAATAAATCAAGAGCCTTAACCAGATGGGTGGCTGGACTAACAATTTTTAGCTTGCACGCATGCTTCTCAATGTTTTACTATTTGTTTTTCTTGGATAAATCTTGAATTCTACTTTGGAAAATGTTGGTTAATTGTGTACAAATTTCTAAGTAAATTACGCGACACAACCACACCCGACAGTAACGGACGTTTTTTATAGCTAGTTTCTGCTTCAATTTATTCGCCTTTTTAAAAATTATTATTGCTCAAAAGTGACAAGAGCTGTTGCAGTATTAAGAGCCCGGCATTATGATGATCATTATACAGTACATTACCTTATGCCATAGCATCTTCATAATTCTCTCACATTTATAACTAAATTATTTTGCAAAATTTAAAAAAATATGAATTATTAATCGTGAAAATTGGTGCACGATTTAGACTACATGATTACGTTTCATTTTGATATTCACTGGATGAAAAAGAGCGATACATAAAGTTATAACACGGGTTACAAACATAAATATGATTATTTCCGGGGTTCAAACAAACAAAAATTCGCACCTACTTTGAAACTGGCATGCCGATGGTTGCAGGATTGTAGCAAACCGCAAAACAACGAGCATCAAAATGTTGAAGTGTGCCTTGGACATCCTCAATTTCCACATTCATACACCCTCACTGAAATACGACTGAGTATTTGATATACTAAACAACAGCACACAAATCGATATACAAAAAACAGTTAATTAAAGGCGCAATAAATGTCAAATAAACTAAAATTCAAAAGCCCTTCAAAAAGACATCCATATTGGCTAACCAACAGTTCGATGCATCTAGCTTTTGGCGTTTTCAGAGATCCCTCAACTTCACCAAACTCAATCACGATATCTTAGAGGATCGAGCAGAAGATGTTGCTAATCTCCAGAACTTCAATCTCTATCAATTAAAACGCGCTTTGCGCAGCTCTCGATAGCCAATCGCAATCAACACTGTCAACCTATAATCATCTACACGTCATTGGTATTTGGTACTTAATTCATTAATGCTCATGAGTTTTTTGCTAGATGGTTCCGTGAAGTGGTTAGACCCGAATGACAGAAGGGTCCTAAGCATGATTGTAGAATCAAAGTAGTCTTGGTTTCGGTGTAGCCATGTTTTATAGCCTGGTTGAAGGGGAGGAACAAAGAGACCAGTGAGGTGTAAAACCCAGTGGGCTACGGGGAGGGGGGAGGAGGGGGGGGGGGGGGGGCTTCGCCCCAATGATTGTGAAAACAATATAAAGCATATGGGGGGACATTTTTTTGGCAAAACAAATTAACACATCAGGTGTCGCCTAATCATTTGTATACAACCAATGAGCTCCACCATACTACGCTACTGTTACAACCCAAGCTTAGAATATACATTCTGCAATTATTTTCATTATTAATTTCCCTTACAAATGGGCAGTGAATGAGGAACAGTTTCCAATGTCTCAAAGAAGGGGGAGCAGTACGGTAACTACTCACAGGGGGGGGGGGGGCAGTTTGTTAAAAGGGTTCAGTTCCGTATCCAGGAGGGGGAGGGTGCAATAGGTGCGTAGGTACAGCCCCCCTTTTTTCTATTTAAAGGTCTACTTTTGTTTGGTCTTGGCCATCAAAACCAGCGGTCTTGGGCAACGATCGGTCTTGACACCCCCCCCCCCCCCCTATTTTTACGAATCAGCCAGTGGTTTCGGTCTCCGTCCCGTTTTGTTTTGTCCATCGCCAAAAATGTTCTAAGCCGAGTCCGAGCGTGCGAGACCACTCGTTTAGATGGTCGAGACCGATAAAAAGTGGACCCGAGAACTAGCAAAGGGGACCTTTCTAGATTAGGGGGGAGGGGGGGGGGGGGTATACGCACCTAACGCACTCCCTGGCTACGGGTTTGGAAGGGGCACTGCTTCCTTTCCATACCTAATCAACTACCCACTGCGTTCACAAATATATTTCAGTCGTATCCTGCACATAAAAGTAATTACATACCCTTTACTTATACGGCAGAAATCAAAGGCGTAGGGTCGGGTGGGGGCTTGGGGCTACATCTCTCAGGATCTGAAAAGTAGCGAATGCAGGCACTCGCCATTTTACATTCGGGCTATCAACACATGGGTAGGACACTCGCAATCTCTAATTCGGGCAATGCAATTCAACATATCTCATTCGGACAATCAACATCCTACATTCGGGCACTCGCCCTCTCTCATTCAGGCAATCAATATATCACATTGGGCCCTCACCCTCTCTCATTCGGGAAATCAATATATCACATTCGGCCCTTGCCCTCTCTCATTCGGGCTCAATATATCACATTAGGCCCTCGCCCTCTCTCATTCGGGCAATCAATATATCACATTCGGCATTCGCCCTCGCCCTTATATACGAGATATAAACTGTATTCGTGACGGGCCGTGGGGGGGGGGGGGGGGGGGGAGAGCCCCTTTCCCCCACTGATGGTGCGTTTGTTCGTGGTTGCCACGCCAGCCCCTTTTCAGGCCACCGTGGACAAAATGGGATGGACGTGACGTGAGACAACGCGGGGGACGGAATGGGCAAACGTGACAGGCCGCGATTGCCGTGGATGCCGGGCCAAATGTTTAAATTGTTAAAAATCTGCCACGGCAGTCATGGCGCGGATGAGAAGCCTAGCAGGCCAAAGTAAAACGCGGTGAACGCAACAAAACGTGAGAGTACGTAATAGGCCGTAGCAAAACTTGGAGGCTGTCCGTAGTAGGACGGGAAAGGACCGTGAGATGTCGGGGAATGTCTTCCTGTCCTACTACGGATAGCCTCCAAGTTGTGTTACGGCCTGTCACGGTTTGTTTCTTTTCCCCTTTTTACTACGGCCTGCTAGGCTGTCGTGGCAAATTTGTTGACAGTTTACAAATCTGGCCCGGCATACACGGTAGTCACGTTGGCCTATTCCGTCCCCCCGCGTTGTCTCACGTCCATCCCGTTTTGTCCACAGGTGCCTGAAACGGGGCTGCCGTGGCCGCCGGGGACATGGTGGAAACCTAGCATAATCATAAAACATCTAAATCACAGGTAGCATAGGTCCTAAAATTGAACATTGCGGTACACCAAAACATATACTTTTGGAATTGAGACTGGGTTGAGTTATACAAAACACATTGTTTTTGATTACTTAATAGGTAACTATGCATCAATACAATTCATTTTTGCAAGATATTGAATATAAATGTAGTTTCTGTATAATGACACAATTATGCAAAATTTCACTTAGCTCATCTGGCTTGTATGCAGAGCACTTAACATCTAATTTGTACAACAATATTGAAAAAAAAAATGTACTCTAATGATTCAATGTACATTTATAAAATTGTAAGCTCAAATAAAAAATACTACCCCAACACCTATATAATAGTGAAATTGAGATTATGCAATTTGCATCCAATTATGTACCATTAAGCAACTACATTAAACAATTAAAGTGTACCGGTATGCAAAAGATGGGATATACATGTCAATTGTATATTACAGTCTAAAAAGCTTATCGATAGTCTTATACAAAGAAAAAGAATATCATATGCACACACAAAATAATCTTCATGTAATTCAAAACTGTAAATATGATAAACAGAATCAGGTGTAGATATATTATATAGCCCAAAATCATTAAAACACATATACGATGACTTAACAAAAAAGATATCAATAATTTCGTGTTTAAAGAGATAACATTTCTAAGCTAATATAATACACAAAATCATACATGATAATGGCCCCGTGTGGTATCGATTGTGTTTTTTCATCAACATTGAGTTTTTATCTCAAAATCATCAATGGATTATACGCTTGAATGAAATACATACATTGTGTGGTAGGGGTACTATCAAATTGACAAATTCAGAATTTTGTTCTCAATGTTGAACATTTTTGGGGCGGAAAGTGATGATTTTCTGGCTTAGATTGGAGATTTTTAATTGTACTTTTTATTAATAGTCCAAGTAAAATTATCCCAAAATATAATTTTTACTATCCAAATTGTGTTCCTCTTTGTTCGGAGTGAAGCAGCAACATATAATGTCATGCGGAAAATAGACATGGCAGTTTATATGTGATTAACATGCCCTTAACTTCCATTAAACCAACTACCGACTATTTATCCCGCTATTTTCCTATTTGCATACATGTCACATTTATCAAACAAATTTTAATATTGTGTAATGACCTTTTAAGCTCAATTGCTGAAAATCAGATTTTAAGATTAAAATTCTTAAAACTTGAAAAGGTACATAATCAAGTATTAATTTTACCAAAACGTATTTTGTGTAATGTTGTTTTAACATTTAAGTAATTATTTGTCTCCATATTTCTAAGCCCTCACCTCTGAAAACCTCTCCAAAGTAAAATTATATTGTTGACTGGTTGTGAAATCATCAGTCATGCAGTACTCAGTTACACATAAGTGACCTTCATCCAAGCTGAGTGCCTAATCACAATAGCATCACATGCTTGAATACAATAATAACTCACACACCTTCAATACCAATAGCAGTTGCTATGTCATAAGACGAGCACTGTCTAAGCTATTGTTTGGAGGCATGCATGGCATGCGTTTGTGTGCATGTTCTTTCTGTACTCTCATCTTTTGTGGTAGCTGACCAGTAATTAACAGATCATGCCACAACTAGTCAACATTATAATTCACTCTGGAGGGTTTTTGAGGATGTGGGGCTTAGCAACATAAAGAAAAATAAATGATAAAATGTTCAAAAATATACAAAACATATTTGGGTCAAACAATTTACAACTATTAAATCTGTACAATTGTACAGATACACAGATGTCAACATGCATTTGGTTTGCAGGGCCCCTTTAATGATGGATTTTAGAGGTAACCAAAGTCGATTTTGGCTATGAAGCTGAATAATGTAAAAAAGCCATCATTAATTTGTTTGTATAGCATCATAATATCTATATTTTAAATGTAAGTTGTTTATGCCCCATTACCTCGGAGGAGATACGTTTTGAATGTTGACTTGCTAAAAGTTTGTAATTTTATATTTCTCTATATAATTGCTGTTTAAACTCTTATTTTGTTAAGAAAGATACTCCCGATATAGTACAAATGTGCAAAAGCGTCACTTAATACCTCACTGGCCAGTTAAAGGGATAGTTTAGTTTTGATATACAGGGCGCTACACAAAAAAAAAGAAGATTTTTATCAAATATCCATAAACATAACCATTTGTGATAGTATTTGATAATTTTGAACCAGCCGTTAACATTTTTAAACTAATTTTTTTGAATCAGAACTCAATATTTTGTACCAGCAGTAAATTTTGGTTTTAAATGCTTCCTCTTTTCAAAATTTTTCAAAAGAGCTTTTTTTTTTAGATAGCTGTTGATTATCTCTCTAAGCACCATTTCAACAAAACATCACATGCACAATATCATATTTAAAATGGTTTAAACAAATTCGGTTTTTTAATGCGCTTTCTTTCGTTTAAACAACTTTTGTTAGTGATACCAGGCTTTTTACTTCGTCGCTTGTATTCCTTTTGATCATGATGGAGTAATAACTATTAGTTTGTAATGTAATGCAGGGACCGCGGAACCGGGGGGGAGGGGGCTAGGGGGGCTGCAGCCCCCCCCCCCCCCCCCCCACACTTTTTTGGCTAAAAACAAAGAAATACATAAGCAAAAAATAAAGAAATACATTACAGTTCAAATGTGATCAGCCCTCCACTTTCAAAACCATTCCGCGGTCTGTTGCTGGTTTTGGTTACTAACATTCACTTTGACTAAAGCTGTACTCTCTCTCTACCAGAACTCAACTATCCCTTTAAGAGGCGCATTATATTAAGCACAAGTAGGCCTATTATACTGATGACCATGGGTAATAATAATATATGTAATTATTTAAGCGCATTTGAACATTCTATATAAAAAATGCGCTATATAAATGCATTATTATTATTATTATTATTATTACAACTATCTTTGGAAAAGGCAACGTAAGTATTGATGTAACCATTGTAACACCTGCAATAACAGTGCTGAGAGGCATCTTAATAGCTCAAATTGTACATACATGATTTTATACAGGACTGTTATCACTAATTAACGCATCCCCTGGCAACGGGCCACAGTAGGGAACTAAACAAAAAAGGTGGAAACCCCAAAAGAAGAACGGGCCAAAACTCCAATTTAAAAATAGCACATAGTGGCTCTCTAACTTAGTCGAGGCTTTTTTCTTTTGAAAAGTTATACAAAATTACACTTCAATCAAAGACCAAAATTGTTTTGAATGTCAATGATATGTGATAATTTAAAAAAAATCCAAGTTTACCTAGTACAAGAAGTAAACATTTATGTTAGTTTTTATCCCAAATGGTTCATGTGAAGTATCCGAGTTTGTGAAATATTTCCACAAGTAGCAGGCCCGTATACATGGTATAGCCATGATTTATCAAGGGGGGCTGAGGTGCGTAATTAACAAAACGGAACCGAGCCTAAACGTGGCCGTGACCGAGACCGGTACAAAAATGGGCCAGGGACCGGTAAGAAGTAAACCCGAGACCGGTAAAAGTGGACTGGGACCAGCAAAAAGAGGACCTTTCTGAATTGTTGAGGGGGAGGAAGGGGGTGGGGGGGGGGGGGGGGGTGGGTGCATACGGCCATTTAATAGTGCCAGCAGCAGCAAATAAAAGTCACCATCTGAGAACCGTTATTTTGTAGCTTTATTAAGTAACTGTGGAGCTCAATATGGTCCTCCCTGGCACCCTCTAGATAATTGTACAGCCCTCCTACGGTAGATAATGGCACCACGCTCTCTCTAGATAATGGTACAGCCACAGCAGCACTTCTGGGGGTAGTCGGGGACGTACACCTTGCGCTCGAAGCCGTAGACGAATAACGAGAAGTTGTCGTCCTTCCAACTGCACTGGGCCTCGGCCACGGGGATGATGCGAACTTGGTGGCGCTATTCATGTGATAAAAATAAGATACATAGTAAAATCTTATAGTTGTCTTCTGACCACATACACTCCCTTTGAAATTCTGAAATCCCAATTGACTCTCTACATAGTTCCCATAGGCAAAAGTAGGGGTACTTGAGTTTTGGTATAGAGGGCGCTGCACAAAGTAATGTTTTGTGTGAAATAATCAGTTCAGAAACGGCTGAAATATATCCAATCGGAAATATGGGTCCCAAATTCATTCGATTTTTCTTTTACATTTCAAAAATGCTTGCACGTAAAAGCTGTGCATAAGCGTGTATTTTGGTACACCTTTACACGTCGGGACATACGGACGTGTACATACACGTGTACACTGTCATATGTTTCAATGCCGAATGAAGGCGCATCCACATGTACTATACGATGCGAATTTACAAGTCTCCGATATAGAAACGCACACCGTACCCGGCCGGCCGCGATTTTTTTTACACGCTAGCGAAGCCAATCATCTTCCCCCAAAACTCGTGAAAACGCACTGGTATGCCAAGAATAGCTTGCATGTATTGATTTAAACGCAAGCCTAGATATTATCCAATACAATCGTAGTTTCACAACCATGATGACTGTGAGTGTATTGTTTCTACGCCTAGATGAATATTCCTTGTCTAATCGTCGTGGTCGTAGTCCGCATCGAGATCGGCTTCTAATTAATGGTCACCTTCGCCCTAATTGGACTTGTCTTAGCCAGATCGATATCGCAGAGTGGCAGAGTTCGATGCATATCGATTGTATCGCAAATACTCAAGGCGCTAGTCTTGGCTATTTATATTTCGGGCTAGCTCTTTACCCACATAGCCATGTAAATGGTCATGAAATGACTAAAAGTTATATGCTCAATGTCATGGCTCTAAAGCGCACGTATAATATGCATGTAGCAGATAATTAAACACCAACTGCATTGAATATGCATTGCCCACGACACACAACTGTATGGTAATGCGACGATGATTGCCTAGTCCCACCTGTTGTAAGATGCGTTCCTGTTGGAATGCCTCGGCATGCTGCTGGACAAGTTGATTGGATGCGTCGTTGACGGCCTGGTCTGGGAAGTCGTTGACGGCATTCACCTACAAGATACATGTAATATAAAATAATCAGAGGACACAACTCATTATATATGACGATTGATGGATGGAATCATGGATGGATGGATGGATGGACGGATGGATGGATGAATGGATAGATGGGTCGATGGATGGATGGACGTTGGGATGGATGTATTAACGGATGTTTATAGAGGGATGGATGGATAGATGGTTTGATTTATGTATGGAATGATAGATGGATGAATGGATGGATATGGAGGAATGGATAGATGGAAGTAATGATGGATTGATGGATGGGTTGATGGATTGATGAATAGAGATAGATAGATAGAAATGTATCTATCTATCTATCTCCATCCATCAATCCATATATGAATGTGCGGATGGATCGATGGAATGATGGATGTATGGATATAATTAGATAGCTAGAAGGACATGCAGGCAGATACATAGATCCACAAATATAATAATATAAGGAAGCTGTATGCAAGATAATACATCGACACGACACACAACGCTGTCTTTTATCCACCAACAGAACACGGATAACATATCAGTGAATCAATAATATGTTCAGGTTAAAATATTAGGTATGAACTCACCCTTGGCTGTTCTTCCTTGAATGATATCTTTCCAGTCACTTTTCTGATCTTCTTATCAGGTAGGGCCGTACGCTCGATGATGCTGTCATCGGCGTGATTAGTCCTGCAAACATGGAGTGCATTTGGAGTAGATCGGTGAAAATGAATGTTAAAGGTCCCGTTGAGTATTGGTATTTCCCTAATTGCCCCCCGATATTTGTTTGTGAGATAATGAAAAACTGACTGTCAAATTCGAAAGAAAATACGATATCAACGACAGAATCAACTTTATTTGATCAAAATCGTTGCAGAAACGGCTGAAATATATTTTATTCAGAAGATTCTTCACCGGGATTCACCGGGCGATATTTAGACTTTTTAGACAAAATGTTAAAAATGCTCAAACACTACTTTGAACAAATCTGAATAGGTTTTTTTAAACATCGTTGATAACATCTCTATTGAATCATTATTTCAACCAACCTTAATTGCACAATTTTTAAAATGAAAAACGGTAAAACCAATGATTTTTCTTAAATAGCGCCCTGTTAAGTTGTAACGGCTCTTTTTGAATGATAACAGGGGTTTTACTGTCGTTTGTAAATTTTAATTGTGTATACATTTTGAGCATAGTGAATTTATAAGTACAGTATATTACTTTGTACCGTAATGGTGCAACACAAGGAAATACAAAATAAATTATAAATATCAAACATAAGGATAAACCTGGCTCTTCAAAATTTGTTTGTTGAATTATTATTCCAAATGGTCTAAAGAATATACATGTACTGTATGTAGTGAACACCAATGTTTAAATATAAAGAATATATAAATTATGGGTAAAAATATGAATTGTATGAACTTACTTACTAAAAATATGCAAATTAATGCCTTAAACAAAACTCCAAATTATCCTAGTATTCTATACACTTCACCTAGCACCTGGCCGTAGACAAAACTCATAGCCCGGCCTTTTTAGGGTTGAACCACAATGTAGATACAGGTACAGTAGTTGTGTTTCTATGACCGTGTTAACATCATAATAATATGATTATTATTATCATAATAATAATTCCATCTCTGACATGATCCTACATCTATATGATTCGGGTCTACGACCCTTAGAACATAGTGCCCTTTTCTATCACCTCGGAATCCATAATTTCAACTAGAGGCTCTAAATGCATGGTATATTTGTTTATTATTTACCTTGTTCTATCTATAGATATACAAATTCCTTAATAATAATTATAATCTAGTTTCTTGTATATTATTATCCCGGTCATACGATACAATGTAAACCAGCACACATTGTGTGCACCATCTCCTCCAAGCGCATTCCTTCCAAGCGCTCATGGGCTAAAGACGATCGTTCACATAAAATATTTCACCTCCTACCGGTTTCCATTTATAGACCTGGGTAGAGAGCAGCAAAAGTGGATAAATTGTCTTGCTGAAGGACAAATGCGGTGAGCAGGGTTCGAACTCGGGATCTCACGATTGGAAAGCGCGCGCTCTACCAATCATGCCATAACCCAAATGTAATTTCCGTTTATTCTCCATAGCAGAATCCCTACATCCTTATTGATCGACACAGTACCCTATGTCAACCCACATTTATCCTTATCAAATTTGGGGTTGTTTTTGTTATTAAAAATTATAAATATTATCTTCCCTATCCCCATATTTCTATGTTAGTTTCCTTTGAGATTACATTATTGTACACTGTCTACTCACTATATTCTGTCACCACCTATATATACTCCACAAACAAAACATAAGTTGAAATATTTTATACTAATATACGATAAAGTGTACATTGTGAGTTTGAGTTGATTTGATTTATTTATTCACGGTAAAAAGCCTGCTATCAGCAAAAAGCTGCTTTTCAGCAAGGCAGTGACACATATTTACAGAAACAAAACCTGAAACACTTTAAAAGTAATACATCACAAAACAAGGAGTAAACAAATTAAACTTCATCTAAACTACATAAAGAACACACATACATACACAATAAAACACATACATGTATTAACAATCGTCCAGACGAAATAATGTGCTATTTTTAAAGCATAATCAAACACAATTTACTGGTTGTAAAATGAAATTTGTCATATATCAGATTAAAGGGAATATATTCGTATACTTGCAGGGTAAGCTGTGATCGTTCATGCATGAAATATCATAATGTATGTTTTCAAAGATAACGAAAGCAATGGAGGACCACACCATTCGACTGAAATGATAGTAAGCGTTTCACCTAAAACAGATGAGTGGGGCAAGTAAATTATGACATTATTTAGTTATATTATTGTGAACGAACTCTGGAAATACAAATTTGTCAAGAAAAACATGGCCAGCTTATGAGAGCGTCATCGTACAGGTCTGTATAAGAGGCACGAAGCGTGTCTGTTTGATGTGTCCTCTGAAATTTTTACCATGGTTACCTGGATAAATGTCAAGGGTGAATTCAGGATTGGAATTATCTTTCGACTACAGTATAATGTTTTAGAAGAATTTATACTATTTTCATGCTGAATTAAAGGCACAAACTGTGGTTTCGAGTAGTAAACATTTGCGATGGAATTCCCCATTTTGTTACTTTTGGATGAAAATAATACATTTAACGTTCACAATTATTTGTCTTAATTTATACTTTTTATTGAGATGAAGATGCAGAAAAGGTCACATTTGTAATGACAATTTTTGCCCAAGTCATGAATATAGCGTTTTAGATTAAATGCGCATCAACATTTATACAGTTGAGTTGATGTTCCATTTTTGATATTTTTCAAAACAGACCATGCTGTGATTAATTGACCGTGACAAGTCACGCATGAATGATTTCATCTGGATTCTATGCCAATATTGAAAAGGGTAAATTTTATCTTCAATTTGATATACAATATCATGTTATCGTAAATGAATATGAAATAGTTGGTATTATACAAGTGTGCAGTTTCCTTTTTTGTGGAGTATACATAATTGTATTTGTTTATTACAATCTTATATTATGTTTGCATTTAATTTCTCCATATAGGTCCATATGTCCATAGACATATTTATTCTCATCAGGCATAGTTCCACCTCTATTTTCATCATATTGTTCCTTTGAGTTGTTTCACATTGGTAGTTGCAATTATGTTTACAATCACGGTGATTCTGTTGCCTTGCTTTCACACTACGAAAAAAACAAACTGTGATTACAATCACAGTTTTTTGGAGACGTACCTGTCAATCAAACAAGGACTTGAGTGAATCATGATTTGAAAACACCTCTGGACCAGAATTTGAGTTCCGCGATTCGTGATTCCAATATAAGTCTTCACACCGTCAGCGATACGGTGATTGGAGTGAAAAATATCTCAAATCATGATTGAAATCACGCATTTTAACCAATGTGAAAAGGATCTTTGTCTCTCTACATTCCCTCTGATTATCACCCACTTTAGGCTTCACTTTATCTATTGAACTTCCCGTCCCATTCATTTGATCCTGTTGCTTCCCCTCTTATCGTTAACTACTGGGACCTATTTTTGTCACTACAACGTACCCATCATATTTATCCGATTCTATGACGCATACCACTTTACTGTCTTTGTCCTGATGCAGATCATACCTACCCCTTACTTTCATAATCACCTCCATTCTTCTTTCCCTCTCACCGCCCCAGTGCACGATCCCACATCTCATTAACTGTATTTTGTTCATATGTTCCTTTTTATACCTTGATTTTTAGTCTTTGATCTCTCCTCCCCCATTCTTCTCTAAGCCTTACATTATCATCACACTTCCTTTTACTGTAGCCACGTATAATCACCCACCTGGAACTGATTGACCTGATTGGTCATACTGTCCTGACACTCACCCACTCGTAGCGGCTTTTATTGTTTTGTGTCTCCGCCTCCTTTCCTCCTCCCCCCATCCATGCATGTGTATATTATGTTTTGTGTGGGTATATAATCTGTTGTCTCTCTGTAGTATCTGTCATTTGCCCTGACGAAGAATCTGCTAGGATTGAAAGTTATGTTGTATACGACTCTCATCATAATAATAATCACATTGAGAACCATGAATAATAACAATTAAGTTGCATTCATCAGAGTTCATGAGACAAAAATGAAAGGCAGACATTTTCTGTTCATTCATTAATTTCCTTTTCGTCGGGCATCCGTTTACGCTATCTGGTGATATGTGACCGGGCTTTAATCAGCAGAAACAAAAGAAGATAGGTTAAGGGAGCCTCTCACCCCACACACGACTGAAACTGCAATAAGAGGGACATACTAACCAGTCGATGGTGAGCCGCATGTACCACTTGAGACTACCCGTTCCATCACATGTATTGCACTTAACCTGGCCAGTGCCACTGCAAGTAGAGCACCTGCAATCAAGAAATTAATTGAACAAAGAAAAAGACCAAAACTGAAGACTGAAAAGACTGAAAAGACTGAAAACTACCAGAAACTACATTGATCTTCAACTGCGCCCATGTAGTTGAAATGGATGCCTCTATCAATTGCAATTTTTATAATGAGTCCTCTGACCTTTAACCTCATAATTCTAAACTCTGGTCACTTTCCTCAAGATACATATAAATACTGGTACCGACTTTGATGGCAATTCGTCCACCAGTTCTTGAGGTACAAGGTTAGGTGAGAATCTGTGAATTGGTTCTTGAAATAATAAGCTTTTTAGATATATGTAATGAGCCATGTGATGTTAGACATTGAACCCAAAATCTGACAAATGCATTGGCTTCTCAACTTTGTTGTGGAAGCATACAAATGCCTGTGCAGTAAAGTGAAAGTTAATAAAGGGTATGTGCTCTAATCCTAGCAATATATAATGACACAGTTCAGTGTACTCATAAATATAATTCATAACAAAATTAAAAACACAATTTACGACAGAACAGCGACTACCTTTGCCTGCCCTAATGGTCAATGAATATCCAATTAATCTTATCTATAAAGACCAGCAAAAAAACACAGAAAAGGTGGTCTTTATCAGAATGTGGTCTCTATATCCCGGTTCATTAGCATGTGAACTGCATTTAAATGATTTAAGATTAAGGGTTTTATAGTATAGATAGGGGGCCACTAAGACAGGTTTGACTATACTTTAACAAAAATAACTACTCCCCTAATCAAAATAGCGTAACCTTTTAACAAATAGGGTTTTAGCAACATAACTTGGCAGGAATGTTTCTAAACCTGTTGGCTAACGTCTTCGTGAAAATGAATTTGATCCACCATGCCATGCATGAGTGAGCACAATTAAAGGCAAAATGTCACTTTTCAAAAGTCACAATAGTCAAAAAGTGACAATTTGCCTTTGATGAGTGGTCACTCATCCATTCCTCGACGGACCAATTTAATTTTCACACAGCAGTTAGTCAATAAGTGTAGAAACAATCCTGCCGAGTTGTTTTGCTCAAAGAAAATTTGTTAAAAAGTTATGTTATTCTAATCAGGAGGGGACTTACTTTTGTGTTGAATTTATTCCAACAATACTGATCAATTAAACCCAACACAAAAATAAGTCCCCCTTAATCAAATAACATAACTTTTTAGCGAAAAGGTTTTGAGCAAAATAACTCGGCAGGATTGTTTTTATATTTATTGACTAACTTCTGTGTGAAAATTAAATTGGTCCGTCGAGTCATGGATGAGTGATCACACATCAAAGGCAAAATTGTCACTTTTTTACTCTTGTGACTTTTGAAAAGTGACATTTTGCCTTTAAAGGGAGAGATCCACTTCAAAAGTTGCGAGGTTATTGGCTTATATGAAAGGAAATGTCATTTAATAGCATGCCTGAACAAATTAGGGCTTGAAATCTCTTTTTCGTGGAGTTATAGACCTAAAACTGAATAAACTGAGGGACGTCGGTTAATTAGGTACATACGTATTTTCGGCCGGTGAGTTAGAGCGTACATAGATTTCACGGAGTGCCAGATCGGTATGCATGACCCCTACGTGACCCGCGCATAAGTACTAATGTGTGAGCGTTTACCAAGCAAAATACCCAAACATCGCTTCAACTGACTACATGTAATTATATATTCTTTCTTTTTGAGATCTTTTTCCGTGACATACGTTAACAAATGTCGGCTTCACAATACCTTTACGAGAATTAATACTATATTGTTGTAATATTATGCTAAATCAGTTGAACTCCTTTATTGACCGATATATAGTTTAAATGTAGGGACGCATTCGTTTTTGATTCGTAGAATCCAAATTAGAGGGCTGTTCGCTCTGATTTTTTTTGCGTGTTACATTGATCCCCATCCGTCAACTGAAAGCTGTTCAGACGTTTTGTAAAAGTGGACCTGAACCTTTAATGTGTGCTCACTCATGTATGGCATGGTGGATCAAATTTATTTTCACGGAGAAGTTAGCCAATAAGCTTGGAAACATTCCTGCCAAGTTATGTTGCTAAAACCCTGTTTGTTAAAAAGTTACGCTATTACGCTATTAGGGGGGAGGGGAGTTACTTTTGTTGTTGTGTTTATATTATAATATATGTATTTTACATTAGAACACCAACTTCTTCCCATGCCCATGCCGAATTCCAGTTAATGTACAAATATGTGTGAATTTATTTCAAACTCAATTTAGTATTTACTACATAAGCTAGTGTCATGTCGCATTTAAAATGGCACACAACTTTGTGTTTGATTCTCTTTATGCAATTAATAATAGCATTTAATTTCAAAGTTGCATTAAAAGTGATCTATTGGCATGATGTCAGATTTTATCACCCGAAGCCCATATATTCACAACTATCTAGTACTGTCTACTTTTGAATATTATCCATATCCTATATAAATGAAAACAATGTTACAGAACACCAACAAACCTTTGTGTGCCTTGGCCCATGCAGGAATAACAAGTCTCGTACCTATTCTGAGACGAGTCATAGCGGCGCCCTTGTCCGCCGCAAGAAGAACATTGATTCTGAGAGGATCAATAGAAAACATGAACTGAATCTATATATTTACGTTCCTTTTGTTATGTGTGCAATTAGCAAGACTTAAAGGTTCTTGCACTTTGGGATAATATATTATTATTTGTACTATTTCCCTTCCTACGTAATGCAAACTACACTGTAATACACCGTCAAAGGATTTCATATTTCTGTACTACAGAAATATGAAATTCTTTTACTATGTATCAGGTTTTTGTGCTTCCTGAATATGTGAGCAAGGGTTTCGGGGAACTATCCACATCATAAAAGCTGTCAGCTTTAAAAAAAAGGGACTAGGTAACATTGTCCAAATCCTCCAAACCAAGTTGTAATTCTTGTCGTTCCCTCACACCTTATTTTATTGACCAAATTAACAATAGAGCATGAGACGGGGTTTTTCCTTAAAATTTCCATTTCGTTCAGAAGATATTTACGATTGAAGTGTCGGAATTATCTACGGGACCCCATTTCATGGCCAAATAACATTCGATTAACTTTAAATGTTTGCATATTACTTTCTGTTTATTATATCACACTAATAGTACAGCTTATGAACCAAGCATCAATTTTTATACTTGTCAGCAAAGTGAAAAGCTCCATTAAACATTAGTTTGAACACCGATTTATCAAGTTGAGTTCTGCGGTTTTAATTTTGGAGAAGCCCAATAGTAATATTTAATTTATAAAATATGTGAGTTAAAAGTCTAATTAGAGGATTAAATCTAACCCAATATTCTGATAATCCAAATGATAAAAGGTCTCATTAATAAACCTACAAATTATGTTGTGTTAATTAAATAAGCAGCTGTAAAGTACACTTGAATAATGGTATTACTAATATAACACGGTATGAGGGAACCGCTAGAATAACAATTGGAGTTTGTGGATTTGGACGTTACTAAGTCCCTTTAATTGCCCTGTACAATATGGCAAATATAAGAGCCGAACACTGTTTATTGCTGTTTATTTTACATAGTTATCCCAGTCATATGACACACACGTGACACGACAGTCGATCCACCGCCTGAAACTGCATCACTCCACTCCATGCGGAGCATCACAGCCAGTGTTAATACACATTATAAAACGGCTCTGGTAAATTCAGTAACGTGATTGGTTAAATCCAGTCACATGACTATTCATTAAAGTGTTGTCACTTTTTGTTGCGCGATGTTTGCACGGCTGTGACGTCACAATGCTTGTTGACATAGTTCTACGAAGTCAAACTTGCGAAAGTGATAAAAAAAAAAGATGGAAAATGCTTCGCTCTGTAAATAATGTGTTCTGTAGTAAATAAATCTTAGCAGATTCGTAAATTATATGGTATGTGGTTTGATATTGGGAAGTTTTGGAATGGAAATGCATACAATTCTTTGATAATTCTCACTTTTAACGGGAACATTTTCGGATTTTCGGCGACTGCATTTGATCTGCTGAGCTGTGCAAGTCAAATTCAGTGAAGCGAGTGCAATCTAGTGATGATTGATTTGGTAAATTCCTAATAAATTCACACTCTAGAGAGTAGATAGTCTTGGTTACTAATTGTGGAGAGCCTGTTTTCAATAATCTAGCAAAATAAAACAATCCGTGGTTGAGCCTGTTTTTATAAAAACAATTAATACACGGTCATTATCGTGCATCATGTAAATGCAGCGTACTCTCGGTTATGTTAGGTGTGCGCATGCGCACACGGCTTGCGCCTCGTGCATATCGCACACCTAACATAACCTAGAGTGCGCTGCATTTACACAATGCACTCTAGACAGTGTATTATTTGTATAGGTGCACACATCTACAGGCAAAACATGCACTCTCTTCACTCCCTGCGGAGCATCACAGTAAGTGATAACATACAGGCGCACACATCTACAAGCAAAACATGCACTCTCTTCACTCCCTGCGGAGCATCACAGTAAGTGATAACATACAGGCGCACACATCTACAAGCAAAACATGCAATCTCTTCACTCCCTGCGGAGCATCACAGCACGATAAAGGCATCTACATCTATATGCCAAACAAAGGACTCACCCTTCCACGTCCATAGCAGTTATAGCACTCAAGATATCCACTTGAGTGGCAGACGTGGCATGCCTGTACAGGTCAAAATGTCGTCATAAAATAATAAAACATTGAAATGAAATATCAATAAATATTTCAATCGCATGGCTACATTAAAGATAAATTTCGCTGTGGTTCACATTTCATATTTTGATGCAATCAAATATGGTTACTTAATTACAAATATTATAGGTAAATATATAGGTACGACATGGTTTTTTCTCAGGAACAGGAGTGGTAATTTCTGCGCTTTTTTATAAAAGGTATTGGTTTCAACCCTTCTTCCTACAAAATTATGTATGTGATAATTTATTGAAATAATGATTAAATAGAGAGATCATTAACAATTATTGAGGGAAAAAAAACGCTTTTTATATTTTTTGAAAGAGTGCAAGCATTTTTTGATTTTTTTGACAAAATCATCTAATTATTTAGACCCCAAATAATTTTAAGATCAGATATATTTATTGATATTTCAGCCGTTTCTGGGTCGATTTTGACCAAATAAAGTTTATTCTGCCATTAAAATTGCATGTTCTCTCAAATTGGCCACTTAGTTTTTCATTACCTCATAAACAATTGTGATGTGCAGCGCCCTCTCTACCAAAACTAAACTACCCCTTTAACAAAATCAAACCAAATACCATCCAACTTACGAAACTACGAGTATTTATGCACAACACTATATTTAGTTTACAAAACGCGGCATTTTCCATCCTTTTCCCGGTCACTTTCGCGATGTTTTTTTCTCGGTAGAAACCATCAAACTACATGTAAACAAGCATTGTGACGTCACGGGTTGCACACTTTTGGCACGATGGTTGCGCCATGGGTCCATGGTTGCACAGCCTCTGCACGGTTCTGCAGTTGATGACAAGTAACCAATGCCCAGGTGATTGGAATTAGCCAATCAAGTTACTGAATTTACCAGAGCCGTTTTATATTACAGTATTTACTTAGAACTGAGTTAGGCTAAATTATCAACCGTAGACTCTCTTACCTTAACATGAGCAGTGTGCGGCACGGGTATCTTGGTCTTGTCGTTCTGAAACATGCTTGGAACTTCAACACGAACATCCCAAGGTTCGGGGGCGTCACCATTCTCAGGTCCATCTACAGGATGGCCTGTTAAAAAAAAACACAGAAAATGAATCCAGTAACATCGTCAACACACACACAATTTTACTGGAACTCTTACGGCTTCCACGTACCTCATTGTATTTGTATCACCAATAGAAACATGGAACAGGTTTGTCAACTTATTTTGTTTTTGTTTTATTTAAATATTGTTTTAATTGAAGTATTAAGATTTTAAATATTTAGTGGAGAATTTCTACTGCGTAAGTCAATGCAATCACTTTGCATTTTCACTCATTACTCTATGACATGATACCCATTTACCGTTGAATTTTCACGAATCACTCAGTGGACATATCAGGGCTAAAACCACTATCTTGGCACACTTGGTGAAAAAGTGTGTCGCCAGTGATCGTGCTCTCCTAGAGAAGAGATTTAACTTCACACCAGCAACATTTAAAGGTAGGCTGACAAGAAAACTCCCTAACAAATTGTGTTTTACTGTATCTAAGGTAGATTTTCATGAAAATTACTAATAAAAACATATTTTCCTCGTGGGAAAACCAGGTAAAATAAAAAAATAAACTTATAAATTCAATTTCGGAACCCCCGTAACAAAATTGAGTCCAGGCGAAAAAAATTACGTCATCTTTGTGACGTCACATGCAAGCAATCGCAGTTTAGCTCGGTCGTAGACGTACACGCTAAGTGCAATACTCACGTTGACAGAGAGAATATCTGATATCATTTCGATTTGTTTGAAATAATATTCGCAAATATTTATTTAAGTATATATCTTGGACGATATACACTCAAATGTGTAGCTGCATCCTGCTACTATTCATTTCTTAGCAATTCTTAGCAATTTTTAGTTAAAGGAATAGTTGAGTTTTGGTAGAGAGGGCGCTAGATTACTTATTTTTTTGTGAGGTAATGAAAAACTGAGTGTAAAATTTGAAAGAGCATAATATTTAAATAATAAAATCATTTTTGTTTGATCAAAATCGGTTCAGAGACGGCTGAAATATCCATAAATATAACAATTTGTAATAAACCTGGGGCCCCAGGTTTATTAGAGAATTTTGAACCTGCCCTTAACAATTCAAAAAAATGCTTCCTCATTTCAAAAAGTTACAAAATAGGTATTTAAATAGATTGTTGGTTATTTCTCTCTCTAATCACTAGTTCAACAAAGCATCACATGCACAATATTTTATTCAAGATGGTTGAAACCGATGAGTGTTTAGAGAGCGCCCTCTTACGTTTTAACGGCTCCTTTTGAATGATAACATGATCTTTACTACATCATTTGTAATGTTGTGTTTCTTTCTAGTTATAACTATTAGTTTGTAATGTAATGATGCAGGTTTTGGTTACTAAAATTCAGTTTCACCAAAACTGTACTCTCCTTACCAGAACTCAACTATCCCTTTAAAGGGGAATTCCACCTCAGAAATGTGATGTTTGCTATAAAATGAAGTGAATATGAAGAATCATGATCGAAAATCTGAGCCAAAACGGTAGAGCAATAAAAAAGTTATGACAGGATGAACTTTGCTCCGATTTTTAGTATCGTTCGCAATTGCTATTGATCGTGACGTCACTTGCGAGCTGCAGCCATTTTGACTTCTACATGGAAATATTTAAAAATTTAAATTTTCTTAATAACAAAGCAAATTTATGAGCTTATAAATTCCAAAGAGGTTGGCCCATCGATATTCTTCTATGAATTCGTGAAAACAAGCAGAGAAAAATTAATTTTTAGCAACGAAAATGAGAAATAAGTGTATTTTCATGTACTAAAGCCATGGCAAGTTGCTCGTCAATGATGTTGCATATGGCGGCAATTTTGAAACGATCGCTCATTACTACATGATGTTCAAATAGGTATAACTCCCGTGTTTCTTGTCCGATTTTGATCAAATTTTCACCAATTATGCCTCTTATTCTGCTTATTCAAATAACGAATGGTTTTATCAGGCCCGGAATACCCCTTTAAGCCTGAATTGACAAGGAAAAGCGAGTTTGTTTTACTAGCAAGTCATAGGCTCTGCATGTAAACCATGCATGTTCCTCCGTGTTGCGGTCTGCTTGTGATGCCATGACCCGGGTGGCACGTGCGCACATTCCCGCTCCGCTATAGATGGTTGAAACCGATGAGTGTTTAGAGAGCGCCCTCTTACGTTTTAACGGCTCCTTTTGAATGATAACATGATCTTTACTACATCATTTGTAGTAGTGTTTCTTTCTAGTTATAACTATTAGTTTGTAATGTAATGATGCAGGTTTTGGTTACTAAAATTCAGTTTCACCAAAACTGTACTCTCCTTACCAGAACTCAACTATCCCTTTAAGCCTGAATTGACAAGGAAAAGCGAGTTTGTTTTACTAGCAAGTCATAGGCTCTGCATGTAAACCATGCATGTTCCTCCGTGTTGCGGTCTGCTTGTGATGCCATGACCCGGGTGGCACGTGCGCACATTCCCGCTCCGCTATAGATAACTTTGTTTAGGAGCATGGAACGCCGATGTGAAAAAAGGCAAAAAAGTTGCATGAAATTTACCATTTTTGCCCAACTTAAGGATTCCTTTGAAAAAAGAGTTTGGTATATCAATAAAGGCACACATTTAAAGCCGGGGTTTCACCATACCTTTAATTGTATCTAATAATGAGGGTCCTTCTCTTAAAAGTTACCATATATTTAAAGTGATTGAAAGTGCAATAAACAAATGACAGGAGATGGAATATGGTGAGGTTCCAAAAAACCCTTGTATTTCCATGCCATCATTTTCAACCACAATCAAACAATATCTGATATTTCACAATTGCCATTTGTTATTTGACAGTGGTAAATCTTTGTCAGTGTTTGCACATGTCAACAAGGCGACTAGAACCTATCACGTGGACCATTTCATGAAAATATATCATGATCTTACCAGCATAATATGGCACTTGTTTCCACTTGGTTGTTCGCATCTCAGTAAACGTGTCAAGAGTATACTGGAAAAAAGGATACAAATAATATACACTGGAATATAGTAAACACACAAGATACATGGTTAGCACCCCTGGCAAAAACAAAAATCTCTTTAGATTTATTACCACATTATCATATTGAGGCCTGGTCTTCAAAATTATATTGGCTGGAATAACGGGACATTGTAGGTCATACAAAAATGTAATAGTCTTCAATGAAAAATATTTGGATCCGAAAAACTATGTATATTATACCCCTACCTACCCCGGCTCAACACTAGCACTTGCCCTGTTGACTGGGGAAATGACAAATTTATGTCATGCAAGTACAATATTTATTACTTTGGAGAAAAGGATAATTCCCTACATGTAAATCTTATTGAGAAATAAGTGAGAAATTTTCCATGCATTACAGGTTGAGCACAATTAGGAAATACAGTAAGTACATATAAAATGTGTAAATAATGTTCATTATATAATGTAAGCATTTTAAAACAATGTACCCTCCCGTGTCATAAGTACTGCAACATGGTGAAATTCGTTCCATATTTGGTAAAATATTAATTTTCTATTTTGTAGCGGTGTTTTGTCTAATTCATTAAATAGTGACCAACATTCCGGTATCAAAAGGAAGGTGCACATTCATCACTTTATCTTTCGAAGCCCCCCCACCCCCCCCCCCCCCCCCCCCACCCCTCCCACATTTTTAGATTTACGCTGGTCTCGAAACTTCTTTTGGTGGTCTCGACCGTCAAAAACCTTGTCTCGACCGACTAAAACCTGGTCTCGATCAAATAAAACCCGGTCTCGGCCCCCAAAACTTGCGAAGATCTCTGGTCTCGGGCTCGAAATTTCTTTAAGTACTTGGTCTCGGTTTCGGAAAAATTTGAACTTTTGAACTTGCCATGAGCAACCATTGATAATAGGCTTCGTATAAACTTGTCTTTAGAGCATCGATTTAATGACGTCGCATTAGTCTGCGTGCGAAAGCCTATCAAGTAAATGACCAATCAAAGGGGCTGTAACGAAACAAATGTTCATAGTTCTTTATTTCACTTTCTCTGTTACTTTCTACAATTTCTTCATGCATATGAGATATCGTTTTACAAAAGAAATCGAAGAGTAGTGATAGAAATTAATAATATCCATAAATATGCACATTAGGAGCAGACATCTTTCAGGGTGTTGCCAATACGGCACTTACGAACGAGCTTCGGAAATGGAATCCTTGCCCCAAAATACCAAATAGATTACTTGTTTTAATCAATATTGTACTATTCCTAGATAGAAAATGACCCCACACCTTATTTCACAAATATACAAATTAGCTAATTTACTTTATAATGCTTTAAAAAAATGTCCAAGGTTGCCAAGATGGTAGCAAAGCTGACATTTCTTATTAACCGTTCTAGAATATGAATCAATAAAAAACGTTGGACTAAAGAACGTGTCCAGGTCTAATATACAAAATATAGGACCGTTTACAGGACTGTGGCATATCTAATCCAGACAAACTGTTGTATGCAATATAAGACACTAATTATAATGAATAATCTCTGAAAATTTGAGCACAATCTGTAAAGAAATAAGAAAACTATAGCTCTTTGAAAAGAGCCATGTATTTCTTCGAGTGACTCAAATATAATTTTGGATTTCTCTAAGGCGTTTGATACTGTTGATCATGAAATTTTGTTAAGTAAATTGTCATATTATGGAGTCAGGGGCATCGCTCTTAGTTGGTTTAGGAGCTACTTAACTGGCAGAAAACAATATGTATCATTGAACTTTTTGATGATGTTAATGTTGTGAGAGTAACTTCCACTAAGTTTCTTGGGCTACATATTGATGAGAAGCTGCTGCTGTCTTGGGCATCTCATTGTAGTAATATTTGTAAAGTTGTGTCTAGAAATACTGGTGTGATCTATAAACTGAGTTCTTTTGTCCCACAAGAAATTTTGCTTATTTTATATTCTAATTTAATTTTGCCTTATCTCAATTATGGAGTGCTGGCATGGGGGGAAGTCATTGAAAACACAGTTAGACAAAATATTTGTTGCCCAAAAAAGGGTTGTTAGAGTTGTCTTTAATGTGAATTATCGTGAACATACTAATGTTTTGTTCTATAGTAATAAGCTATTGAAGGTTGAAGATATTTATTTCTTACAGTTAGGCGCAATTATTTATGGTTTTGAAAATGGTACTCTCCTAAATGCGCTAGTACACATATTTAGAAAGAATAATCAAATTCATAGCTATAATACAAGGCAGGCAACTGCACTTCATATTCCACACGTAAGAACTACTTTTGCTCTGAATACGCTGGCTTGTACTGGTCCTAAGTTTTGGAACTCACTTCCTATTGATGTAACTAGTTCTGTCAGTGTCTTTGTTTTTAACACAAATTGGAATTACATTTATTGAGTAACTATGTCGAAAATGAACGTAAAAGTGATATCACTAGAAATTGTATTAAGTAATCATTCATTCTTAAAAATTGCTATGGATAACATGCATTGTTTTTTTTTATTTATTTTTTTATTTCGCATGTAAAAATAATGTTGTAAATGTTTTGCTTACCACATTCTCTCTCTCTCCAATTTCTCTTCTCTTAACACTCATCTTCTTTCTCTGCTTTTCTCTGTCTGTTTGTTTCTCTTGTTCCATATTGCTCTTTTCCTCCTCCATCCTACCTCCTCTCCTTTTCAATATTCAAGCTATCCCTTTTGTAAATATTTTTCCAATGTTTAATCGTTCATAGTTTAGATACTTTGAAACCTAAAACAAAAAGTGAATCATTTATGTACATGTATTTAATTTTGGGGGACCTTTTTTTTTTTACAAGCCTAGCTTCTCTAAGATCTCCTCTTTCTTTCATAACTTGTGTTTGTTTTTTAGATTGCATATTGATTGAATGTGACACTTAACACAATTGTTCTCATGTTGTTTTGTTGTATTATGCCATGTTCAAATGTGACAGGAAGAAATAAAATGAAACCTTGAAAATGAAACCTTGAATTTGCAACGCACTCTGGCAAAGTTGTGGACAACTCCACATACATTTTGTACACAAAATTTCAGTTTTGTTAAATTTTCTCAAAATTTATGTTTACCCTTCGTTCGAGTTCAACATATGTTTTGTAAAATGCTTTTAAACATAACATATCATCACGATTGAGATGCATGCACACACCCACACACACACACAGACCCACACCCACACTGTACTGCTGATCTCACACAGATCAATATATCATGCCTGCCCAAGATCCAAGCCGTTTGTTCACATCACGATGAAAGGGGATAGGAAAAAACATAAAGTATAACACACAACAGTAGTTTGGCCGGCCCCAATGCGATTTCAGTGGCACCCGAGCAAGCGGGCCTTTGATCATTTTGAGCATTGCCACACCAAAAACTCACATGAAATGCTGACGAATGGTCGAGTCTGTTGATACAAAGATCCTGGGCAGGTTTCTTCCCGTAGCAGCAGGTCTCTGCAACATAAGAGATTAATGCCTCTTTGGCCTCATCTTCACTCAGCTCTGGTTTTCTGGATTGAAAAGTAAAACATAATTAAAGGGATCTGGTAACATTGTCCAAATCCAACAAGATTACTTCAAACTCTAGTGGTTCTAACATAACTTGCATTCGTTTAACACATTGAAGCACATAACATATTCAATTTGTTGTTTAGTTTCCCTTTCGTTTACAAGTTATTTACAACTGAAGGGTTCGAGGCCGGAATTGCTGGCCTCGGACTCAGCCTCGGGGACCCCGTCCTCGGACTCAAAGGTCGAGGACTCGATGACTTGGGCCGAGTCCAGCTCGAGGCCGGTCATTCCTAGACTTCTCTTCACCGTTTCGATCATACTTTACGATAACATTTTTCGATACTAGTAAGTAGTGACTATAGCTAGGGTCGCCTTTCTTGATTTGTTAAAACACCCAAATGGAACCTAATCTCCGCAGGCGGTTGGCCTATTTAATTTTTTTTCTTTTAGGTCTTACGCAATACAACAAAATGTTGCCGTGTTATGTTTCGACGCACGATCGGAATCACGCAACATTTACGTCAATATAATATAGCGCTTTTGGATCATTAAATGATTTTAATGTAGGCCTTTCTTTTCTAAACCCTAACCCTAACCCCTCAACGAATTTGGAAACTCATATTTGATCGATTATATCCTTTTGAAATTCAATTAAAAATAAGCCTAGTTGTGAGGCAGACATTTAAGTTTAATTTTCTGACTCATGGTTTTGTCGAGCCCACCACGTAAAGGGAAACTAAGCGATCAGAATTAGAGGGATCGACAATAGATGTAATTACTTGGTCGCTACAGGATGTTGAATTAAATGAATGAAATGCTTGTTTCTGATTAGTTGACGCGCGCTTCAGCGGGACCAGGTTCCGTTTGTGCTACCTGCTTCTGGTCTTTTACACGAACGCCTAAACACTCGAAGAATTCATCTTGAGGGCTTATTGTATCATTTTATCCATACAAAAAGTACTTTTTATACTGTATAAACTGTGATTTAAATCAATGTTTGAATCACTTTTAGATCGCGTTTTAGATCCGTTCTTAAAAACGATACATCATGAGTTGGGCTGATTTCAATAGGAAAGCTATTTACGCGCGCCTGTACCGGAAGAAGTAAACCCGTCGTCCGTCTCTCCGTCAGACCGTGACTATTAAATAATTGAATTACTTTGTAACCCTGCATCTGTTTGAAACAAAACTTGACTGATAAATGCCGTATATGAGCCTCCATGATATTCTGACATCGTGAAAATGTGAAAGTTTGCCTGTAAGAGTCTAATAGGGTTGATAATTTCCAATCCTGCATCTGTTTGTAACGGAACTTGATTGATAGGTGCCACATATTGGCCATCGTGATATTCTAGGGTCAGAAGTTACATAAGAAGGTCAAAGGTCAAATGAGGTCAAATGTGAACGTTAACCTGCTAGAACCTATTAGGGTTGATAGATTTCCAACCCTGCATCCCTTTGTAACCAAACTGTATTGATAGATACCCTATATTGGCCTCCATGATATTCTGGGAACAAAGGCCACAAGTAGTTCAAAGGTCAAATGAGGTCAAATGTGAAAGTTTACCTGTGTGTAGTGTTGTTTTTTTTCCTCGATGATATGATGGATATTTTTATTACCTTCATATTTGCCTGCATATTTGTCTGTATGATGTGTTTCATTTTACTTACTTTATTGAGTGATAGATCAACTGAAAGCAATACTTACTCGGACTCAGATGGACTGGACTCGGACTCGGGCTCGGATACAACACTGGAATTTAACGTGAAATGTTCACACATTATGCATTTGTGATGTGTATGACGCATCTCGTTACACCAAGGAAA
The DNA here is from genome assembly GCA_037951105.1 of Echinarachnius parma. Classification (NCBI taxonomy): domain Eukaryota; kingdom Metazoa; phylum Echinodermata; class Echinoidea; order Clypeasteroida; family Echinarachniidae; genus Echinarachnius; species Echinarachnius parma. Next base: position 29,222 of record JBAMJV010004463.1, read on the forward strand.
GGTGCGTCATAGATGCGTCATATACTTCCATATTGATGACGCACGGTACCGTCATGGAAGCAAAAGGTCAGTCACAACACTGATCCCTGTGTGCGTCATAGCTAGTCACATTAGCATGGGTGCATCACAAGGCTCGTCACTATGACCAATAAGTTCGTCGTTTTCATGAAATGGTCTGCCACAATCTTGAATCAAATGTGCGTCAATTATTCCGAATGGTGAGTCACTTTTCTGACGGAGGGTGTGTCATAATTCTTAAAAAAGTGATGCGCAATGGTACAATGTTGCAAAATGACACCTGCATCACTTAGAGGACATTACTCAGATCACAAGAATATACATTACATCAACAATTTATCTTTTGTTCACATATCAACAATGTTACTAGATCCCTTTATATGATCCGTTAACTTAATACGATTTTTCAAAGAGTGATATAAAATTGTCAGCTTCTTCGGACTGATATGTGGTGTTTTACCTAGTGGAAACAGTAAATATTGATATATTATCAAGAGTAGCATACTTTGTAATGTGGTGATGTCAACCCAAATCCTGGCCCCAATCCATGATAAACAAAGAGATGTATCAGCATCATAACTTAGGCAATCTCACACATTGCGTTACGATAGAAAACTCTACCTTATATTCGATCAAACAGCAAATCGTGCCCAGTCTCTCCAAAACATGGCATGCTATCAACGATCTACAAATCCAAAGCAAGACTCCGACAATCAGAGGGAAAAGAGCTGGGACTAGGGAACAGAAACAGGACCAGAAGTGTGCAATATTAACGATCGTCAACCATCTAACATCTTAACAAACACCAGAGAGCCCAAACCTGTACACCACTCAAACATGAAATAAAAACAACTGCTCCAGAATTCCCATAATTTCTTCTCTGCAACACGAGATCGGCCAGGAATAAATTCGACGAATTGTCCTCAACTGCCAAACAACATGACGTCGATGTCTGCGTCATAACATAAACCTGTTATACAGATGATATGCCGAATAAATATATGTCATTCGCAGGCCATACCCAACTATTAATGTCGCGACCTAACCATGCAGGCGGTGGAGTAGCTATCTACGTGAAATATCATCTCAACCCGTCAGATTCGTCTTGATGAAGCTGCGCCCCCACCGTCATCCCAGATCGATTTCGTGCATCATATGTGCCACAGTCTACTTATTCAACCAGACGCTGGAATGGAAGTAGACTTGACGGACTATATAATATTGATGAAAATGGACAGGATGTCAGGCAAGCTCCCCGACGCAGGCTTTGTCAGGGGATTTTAACTATAGTTCAACACCGAACCTCTGTTATTTAACCAGCAATTCATCCAAGTCGTTGACATCGCTAACAATCATAACACATACGTAGTCACTATATAATAACTAAGTCGCAAATTATTGAATATTAGCACTTGCCTGCTTGCCCCGGGCGCGTTTATTTTTTCCGTAACCCTAACGCGTCGCTTTTCCTCAGAAACTCGTAAAAGCGCGCTGGTAAGCCAAGACTAGCCCCCGCTGCTATTATGCATCAAAATCTGCGGCTCTGCGACATCGAACTAGATAAGACAAGTCCAAGGGCAAGGGTGACCATTATTTAATTAGTGTCCGATCTCGATGCGGACTACGACCACGACAATGAGACTAGGAACATTATGATTCATCTAGGCGTATAACTATCACACTCACAGTCATCATGGTGTGTGAAGCCACGATTTTATTGAGCTAGGCTTGCGTGTAAATCAACACCGCGAGCTAGTCTTGGCTTTCCAGCGCGCTTTCACGAATTCCGACGCGTTAGGGTTACGGACAAAATAAACGCGCCCCGGGCAAGTACAAATTGATGTTGGGCAAGTAACATTGCAAAAGACGTCCACGTAGCTTGCCCGATCAGGAAGTTAGATAATTAAACCATTTTAGTAGTCCATTCCACCAGTTTAAGTTTCAGTTTATTTTATTTCATTTCCAACAAAATCAATATATATACATAGCATTGTACAAAACAAAAACAAATGATACATTATATAAAATTAAGCAGATGTACGATGAAAATAAGAATCATACAGAATAAATAATGTGATTGGAAATGGAGGGATCCACTGAAAAGCAATGCTTGTAGATTGTGGACCCCTCGAGTAATAATAAAGCAATTAAATGACAATTCATAATCGATTCGAATAATACTTTACAGACGTACTTTTTAAAAAGACTTACCAAAAGTTGTGCATTTCAATTTGAATTGCTTCCAGTAAAAGTTACTAAAAACATACAAGGTGAGCCGGCAGAGCCTTAGACGAGCAGAACAAAATAATACGACACAACACAAAACAACATGCATAGCACAATGAAAAAATGAATAGTAACATACGTGATGGTAACATAAAGAGAAATGATGGTTGGATGTGGACAGAGACAGAACTGTTGACGCATATGGGTATAAGCGATATTGGAGCGCTCAATATAAATATAAAATAATTTAAAGGCAATTACAATAAACTAATACACTAACAGAAAGATGATGACCTTTGTTTGACATGTAATTTATAGAATAAACAATACAAGGGGAGATAACCATCATTCTCATTTTAATGTGTATAAGATTGTAATAATGATATTTTAATTTTTCTCTTAAATAAATTAAATGAAGTAGCGTTTTTAATATTATCATTGAGAGTATTCCAAAATTTGGGACCATTATAAATAAAAGTATTTTGAGCCAATAACGTTCTCAATAATGGTAAATGAAATTCCCCCGAATGTCTCGTTGGGTACTTTTTAAAAATTAGTTTTTTAAAAAACATTTTATAAACAATTGCTGGTAAGGTATTATTTTTATATTTATACATAAATTGACCAAGGTGAAATAAATATAGGTCCTTAACTTTTAATATAATAATGTTACGTGAGTGTTACCCCAGTTCAAAATACCATAATTTAAGTATGGTAATATCAAAGATGAATACAACATAAGTAAGGATGATGAGGGGAGGTGAAATTTTAATCTATTACTTCTACCAATATTGCGAGAAATAATTTTACAAATATTATTTATATGAAATTTCCATGAAAGTTGATTATCTACGGTAACCCCTAACAATTTAATATTAGAAACGTTTTCCAAAATAAAATCTTCAAAAGCAATATCTATGGGTAACGAATGTACAGATTTGCTAAAAAGCGTATTTAGTTTTCTGCAAATTTAATGATAATTTATTTGCTCTAATCCACTTTAATACCTTGACTAATTCAACATTAATTATTTCTGAAAAAAATAAGTTAGTGTCATCGGCGAAAAGAACAAACGATAGAACATCAGATGATCTACTAAAAACATTAATATATAAAATAAATAAAAGTGGGCCTAAGATGCTTCCTTGCGGGACGCCACAAGATATTACGTAACTCTGAACTATGATTATTTACAAATACATATTGTTGTCTATTAGAGAGGTAATTCCTGAACACTCCAAGGCCTTACCACGCACACCGTAATGAGAAAGTTTATAAAGTAGAATATCATGATTAACTGTGTCGAAGGCCTTGGAGAAATCCAGGAAAATACCTACCATGTGCGAAGATTTATCAATAGCATGGACAACTTTCTCAATAAAAGACAATAACGCATGGATAGTACTATATTCTTCTCTAAACCCAAACTGAAAATTCGAGAGAATATTTTCACTTTTCAAAAACGAAACTAATCGAATATATATTATTTGTTCAAGTATCTTAGAAATTGATGGCAATAAAGATATTGGACGATAATTAGTGATATTTAACTTGTCACCTTTCTTAAATAAAGGAATAAGTTTAGCTATTTGCATTGTTTAGGGACTTGACCATTCAACAAAGACAAATTAACAATATGAACTAGAGGATCTACTATGTAAGGAATAATGTCTTTTAGAATACAATTATTTATACCATCACAACCAGAACTTTTCTTATCATTAAAATTTAAAACAATATCCAATATCTCAAATTTATGTGTAGGAGTAAAGCATATTGAATTGGGATTAGATGGGCTTAACAATTCAACAAAGTGCTTATCAGTCGATGGAATATCTCTAGCTAAGTTGTCTCCGACAGAAGAAAACTATTTATTAAAATGTTAGGTATAATGTGAGGATCATCAATAATCTCATTATCAACATTGATTCTATTTATGTCACATTTATTTTTCACTAAATTCATTGCTTGTTTGATAATCTTCCACGTATTTTGCATATCATGCTTATATAATTTTAAGCGATCCACAAAATATTTTCTCTTTTCCAAACGAATTATTTTAGTCAAAGTATTTTTATACGAGGTATATTTTATTTTAGACTGATCAGTTCCAACTAGCTTATATTTATAATAAAGGTTATTCTTTCTATTTATCGATCGCAATAAAGACTTGGAAATCCAAGGTAGTCTAGGATTATTTGTATAATTATTACCCTTATCCCTTTTAACCACCAACAAGTTAGGAAAATGTGGTGACCAGTATGACAGGTTTGACTATATACAGGGTGGCCCAGAAATAACGGAACGGGGTGCTTGCTATAATGAAGACACATGATGCCCGTCATAGCAACTAGTAACGTTCAATGCGTGCGCCATTGTTAGTATCCCCTTCTTCTCTATACACAGCTGAACGCACACTCACAATGGCGCACGGTTGACCGTCACTCGATGCAGTATGGCGGGCATCATGAGTCTGTAGTATGGCAAGTACCCCGTTCCGTTATTTGTGGGCCACCCTGTATACTACTCTCGAACTTACTGTGCTAGACTAGGAGATATTGTGGCCTCCATGTAGTAAGGAGGGGGCGGTGGGGGTAGGGGCGCATCCATCTGATTGGTATCCTCCACACCATCCATCATATCGGCGGGAAGGGCAGTGGGAGCTTGGCGTCTACCTTGCTGCAGAATAAAACCAAATAGACAAATGATAGCATATACAATGGCTTCATAGTAGAGAAAAGGGGGAGGTAGAGAAAGGGGTATGAGCAGTTAAATGCCATATAAACACACATTTCTTGTAGCACAGAGTGCACATACAATTTCTGTGTTAGTAGCTATATGATATCCGCCACACATGCATTGTCTGTGTTAACATAACCTTCCCTAACAAAAGAAAATTGCAGAAATACATTATGAAATGGTTAGCAAATATTAGCAAATATTTTAACACTGTTTGATTCTTTTTATGTAATATACTGAGTTTTTTTTCTTCTTGTCTTCTCTCTATTTCTTGTTTGGTTTCTCTTTTTTTTTGTACTTGCATTTTGTGATCACTGTTAATTCAGTACATGATTATTGTTGTTTTGATGTACCTGTTAAAGGGATGGTTGAGTTCTGGTAAGGAGAGTACAGTTTTAGTGAAACTGAATTTTAGTAACCAAAACCTGCATCATTACATTACAAACTAATAGTTATAACTAGAAAGGAACACAAAATTACAAATGACGTAGTAAAGATCATGTTATCATTCAAAAAGAGCCGTTAAAACGTAAGAGGGCGATCTCTAAACACTCCTCGGTTTCAACCATTTTGAATAAAATATTGGGCATGTGATGCTTTGTTGAAATAGTGATTAGATAGAGAAATAACCAACAACAATTTAAATACCTATTTTGTAACTTTTTGAAAAGAGGAAGCATTTTTTTGAAATTTTAACGGCTGGTTCAAAATTCTCTAATAAACCCGGGGCCCCGGGTTTATTACAAATTGTTATATTTATGGATATTTCAGCCGTTTCTGAACCGATTTTGATCAAACAAAGATGATTTTATTGTTTAAATATTATGCTCTTTCAAATTTTACACTCAGTTTTTCATTACCTCACAAACCAATTAAGTAGTCTAGCGCCCTCTCTACCAAAACTCAACTTTCCCTTTAATTGTTAGATCAATACAAACTTTTTAATGAAAAAAAAAAAAAAAAAAAGTCTTGTCCAGTATGTTACATTTCCTCATCGTTTTCTTTCCTGTGTGGTTAACCGCACTACTTGAGACATTGCGCAAAATGAATGGGAAATGTGTTTACACATGAAAATAAATTACATTGTTGTAGAATCGACTCAGATTCGGCAGATTTGTCACATTTATTCAAATGATTTATGGATTCATATTATCTTGAGGATAGACAAAAATGATTACTGTTTTTCTTCTTAGGAAACAGACTTTCAAAAGGAAATACAAATATATGAGATGTATTTTCCATATATCTACAAAGCGTCCTCTTGAATGAACGACTCAATATCTCAGTGGAAACAGCCTTCTAATGAGGACAATCTTGTTCCCTCCTACAATATATTATGCTTCTTTGATAATCACAGGTTTGAATTAGAGGGAATAATATATTGAATAGTACGAATTGTCTTTTAGGCCACCAGATAAGGTAAGGGAAATCGATTATTTCACTGGTTCGTTCGAGCCACTGACAACAAAGGTAGATGTAGAGCTTTGTTTAAAAGTTATGAAATAGTTTATCTTTTCAACGTTCAAGAATGGGAGCATGGCAACTTTCAGTTTCCGATTATTACACACACGTTTAGGCTACACAAATTAAAGCTAAATGACAGTACTGGGATATGGCCCACACACAAACAAATAAAATGTATGTGAATGATCTTCTCAATGAATGTTCATGAGCTGCTTGGAAGTATTTATTTTATTTATTTATTGAACATATGTATACAGGATAACATGGTCAGTATATATACACTGTTTTAAAACATGGTCCTGTGTATAAAAATACATGCATATACATTTTGACATAAACAAAAAAGCAGTATCAATCATCAATTTAAAATCGCAAAAACCACATCTGCTAGGGTATGACATATATTTAATTACAAAAATAAAAATACATTTATTTAAAACTATCAAAAAATGGCCACAAACGCGTTCCAACGAATATACCCATATACATACATATGTTCCACAAAGCACGTCATCCAAAGCACACCAGACCATAGTGCACTCACTAAAACAGACACTATACACGTACACACAGGGACACAATACAATCGTTCACATCAATGCATTCTATCACCACACAATCAACACCTCCTGACACACCCACCACACACCCATCATACTCCCACAAGACAATCAGCCCATGCATCGTGGTACACATGTTTATATAATGGGAACTGGAACGTTCAATACTGCCAATACAATAATTGAATATTACCAAATATATCAAACTCCAAAAAAAGTCCACCTGAGCAGCTGTAGGTGTATTTGAATACCAAAATATAATAAAATATACATATAGCATGGTGCACAATAAATTACGAAGTACAGAAATACATAACATACTGACTAATTGCATCCCAAATATATAGCACAGGGGAAGTTGACCTCAAAAAAGGCGACGCTTTTAGTGAACTATAGTGAACAAATTGAGTGAAGGAAGATTTTGTTGTTCAATTAATAAATCATTCCATGTATTTGCTCCAGAATATTTGAATGACTGTTTGAATAATTCAATTTGGGGTTTCGGTATTACAACGTTTAACGAATCAGCGTTACGTGTATTAAAGCCGTGACGATCAAAGTACATTTCAATTTCATTACATAATCTTTCTGGCGCGTCACCATGAATACATTTATACATCAGAACATTTAAAAAAATAATCTCTGCGTGTTTCAAAACTTTGCCATTTCAAATTTCTTATCAGTTCATTACTATCAACTTCCATGGGGTTAAATTTCTTAGATACTATCCGTGCAGCTCTTTTTTGTAAACGATAAATAAAATCTCTATTTTTTACAGAACAATTTCCCCATACGGAACATGCATAATCTATACATGGTAATATTGTCGTTTTATAAAGAACATTTAAAAGTTGTGTATCGAATGATGTACTTAATCTTCTCAAAGAAAATAACTTATATGAGAGACTTTTACATAAGTGTTTAACATGATTATCCCATAATAAGTTGCAATCAACATATACTCCTAAATACTTTACACAATCTACTTGTTGAATTTTGTTACCATTAAGTGTAATATTAAGATCTTTAGATAATAATCTAGTATGACGGAATCTTATAACCATTACATTTGTCTTATCAACATTAATTTTTAATCTATTATTTATGTACCATTTATTAATTTAATTTATACCTTTTTGTAAATAGGATTGAATAACATTCATATTGTCACCGGAAGCATAGATTGCAACGTCATCAGCAAATATATTACATGTACAAGAATTAACACTTTGGGTAATATCATTTATAAATAACACAAATAGGTCGGGTCCTAGAGTAGTGCTAGAGTAGTGCTCCCCAGGGAGTAGAAATGGTGTAAACAATGTGCGCACTTTGGCAATTTATCCAATGACTAGGGTATACAGGGTGGCCCCAAACAACGGAACGGGGCACTTCCCAAAATAAAGTAACAAAACGATTATGTCAATCGAATAGAGTATTATTTCTAATGAAAAACGATACCAAGAGCAGTAATATTGGACGATAGTTCTTGTTGCAGGACGTATTAAGTGAGACCATGTCAGGTTCCCATTTTTGTACTTTTTTACCAATGAAGGCACTGGCTGATAAATCACACTTCCTGCTCATCATTGATTCGAACAGCTATGCCCATTCTCTCGGCACACAGCTGAATGCACACTAACGGAATAATGTATTTACATTGTAGATACCAGTGGCGTAGCGAGGGTCAACGGATTGGGGGGGGGGGGCACAACAGCGAGGGAGCGTAGCGCCCGAGGGGGAGGGGGGGGGAGGGTGTGGGAGGGGGGTGTCCCCCCTCCCACGGTAGGGAGCTTTTGCAAATTTCAACTTGAAATAATGCAATCTGGTGCATACCTTGGAAGGAAATTTGATAATACTATATTAAAGAAAACCAGGACTCAAATCATCTCCCTCATGATTAAGTATACAAACACAATCGAACCTACGTGTACACATACACCAGACTCAAAACGCTCACGTCGTATAAATCGCTGCTTGTCTACACTTATTTGGGGGAGGGTGTGGGAAGGGGTTTACCCCCTCCCACGCGAAGAAAATTTTGAAATTGGTATTTAAAATATCACTGTAGAAGTGGTCATTATTGTCTTAATCATGGGTGTTAAAATTGTATATAATAGTGAATCTACTCGTAACGTATTTTTAAACGGGAATAGCGAGGTAAGATTGAGCCTTGCATGAGAGGGATCTACGTGATCCTGTTTACTGTAGAGCCATCGATATAGTCTAGGGCATTGGGCTCCAATGAAACTAAGCAAGGGCGTCAACAACTTCTCAAAAGTGGAGGGGAGACATTGCGAGGAAGCGAAGAGACCGAGTGGGGAGGGTGTGGGAGGGGGTGTCCCCCTCCCACAGTATAGGGAGCTTTTGTATTTTGTAAGTGTGCGATTTGGTGGAAACTTAAGACAGAAATTTCACGAAATATGAAGTATATAAGCATGGAACTAAAAAATACATAACGACAAAGGGAGGGGGGCAATCTCCACCTTTTTCAAATGTGGGGGGACATGATATTCCAATTTGATTTGCATTCAGCGCATAATGAACCGAATTTACTGAAAGATATATTATTTCAGATTATTTTATTACTGTGACGGTGTGCTATAGATGAGGGTTTAATAAACTTCATTTGAGAAATTACACTGCCCAACACAGTTCGAAAGGTGAGTTCCCGCAACCGAAATGAAACTTGCAATATGAGAAACAGTATGCGCGCGAAGCGCGCGGCAAAAAACGAGATTTACAGTCTTTTCAAACTAAAAAAACCCAGCTTTTTTGATGATTAATTATTGATAAATGTGTCTTTCCCCCTATTGGTATTATATCACTCGATTTTTGTCTTCCTCATTTTCGGTATTAGTGGTGCTCCTTCAATCATGATCATCAACAATATGCCTAGATATGCATCATGAATTAATGGAACGGGTGCATTTGGAGTGAAGAAATTAGTGAAGAAAGTAGTAAAGGAAGTTTGTCTTTACCTAGACATTAAGAACTACGTAGTGCAGCTATGCGCCTTTATAGCCTGCATGAAGGCGTCAAATGGTCAACATTTTCTAAAAGCCTGAGGCAGATTCAAGATCCTAAAAAGGCCCTTGGTATGACGGACGATTTAACATGCGCTAGGAAGTTTGTTAGGCCTATACGCGAGTCTTCTTAAATACTGTGAGCGTTGATTCTCGCGCACGGGACTGAAAATTTGCATAAGGCGCTATATATAGAAGGATTCTTCAAACTGATATACATGTAGGTGCGCTATTGCTATAGTATTAGGGCACGACTGTGAGTGACATTATGTCAGGTTCCCATTTCTGTCAATTTGTACCCACTAACTGCCTGATAAATCGCACTTACTGCCCGCCATAGCTTCGTACAACGAACTATACGCGCGCCATTGTTTACTGTGCATTCAGCTGTGTAACAAGAGAATGGGCCAAGTTGTTCGATGATATGAAGAGCATGTAGTGCGATTTATCAGTTGGTAAACGTCCCGGTGGTGTCACTACACATTGGCAATGGACACACATGATCGTCCAAAACTTTACTTGCACGCGGAATGTCATGACGATGTACGCGAAACTCCAATAATAGGGTTTTTCCCCAAATGATTTACGCGACAATTTTGTTCATGACGAAGTTCGCGAAATTAGAAATTTAGGGATGATTGTATGATGAGCATAACGCTTATTGTCATGCTACACGATGTTCGCGAGATGTAAAACGTTTCGCAAGGGTATTATCTTTTTTCTCGTGTACTTGAAATCGTAAAAATGGAGGTTCTTTGTAAAGTATGTGCCTGAAATTCAAAAATAGGGGGTAATTTTCAACTTCTAGAACGATCATGTATTCTACCTTTGAATACGAGGTGACACCACCGGGATAAAAGTTGACAAAATGGGAGCCCGACATGGTTTTACTAACAGCGCTCTAACACACAAAAGTACACGACTATAATTATTCTTCTTGGAATCGTTTTTCATCGGAAAGAACACCCTATCCAATGGACATAATAATTTTGTTAACTTATTTCCAGAAGTGCTCTGCAAAATAGGGGGTAATTTTCAACTTCTAGAACGATCTTGTATCCTACTTCTGAATACGAGGTGACACAACCGGGATAAAAGATGTTCTTGGTATTGTTTTTCATTGGAAAGAACAATCTTTCCAATGGACATAATAATTTTTGCCCTTATAAAGTGCCTTATTCCGTTTTGGGGGTCACCATGTATATTCTAATTTAAACAATATCAATATATTATTGCAAATAATTCATCCATCCATCATTCAATCGATCAATCAACCAATAAATCAATCCATCACTTTATTCCGAAAAATGTTGAAACAAACAATTGGGGAAGGATCATTTTGGGTACAAACGTACATGTCCACTCCAAAAATTTTGGCTAGATTATAATACATTTCCTTACAATGTTTTGCTCTGATTTATAATGCATTTATGCATACCTTTTAACAATCATGTTAGACAATTACAAAACAACAATGGAGATAAATCATTTTAAATGGAACAAATCTCGCCACAGGCATTAAGCTATGTTGATGAGAAATACTAAATATGGCATATGAATGCCTGTGTATGCATATTATGTATGAGTATGAATGGATGCACGTGCATTAAGCTATGCATGTAAATGCCTGTGTGCCTATATGTGCCCCAAAAATCGAAATGCAATTTAAGGGTGTGAAACTATAACTTATTACCTACATCTTGCAGGAAACCATATTCGATTTGCTCCAGTGGTCATGGAGAATGTGGATCTTGGTCATTCATGTCAGATGTCCCTTCCCTCCAGGTTTTGTAAGGAGACGCGTTGTCCAGGGGCGTCGACAACGGGGGGATGCGGGGTATGCATCCCCCACCTCACAAGGTGTGTGTGTGGGGGGGGGGGGGGGGGGTGACATGTACAATCATACCCCCAGGTTTTAGGGAAGGATATTTTGTGTTTGTGTGTGTGTATCTGTATGTTGATGAGAAATACTAAATATGGCATATGAATGCCTGTGTATGCATATTATGTGTGGGTATGAATGGATGCATGTGCATTAAGCTATGCATGTAAATGCTTTTGTGCCTATATGTGCATATACCGTCTGTCCCAAAAAATTGGAATGCAATTTAAGGGTGTGAAACTATAACTTATTACCTACATCTTGCAGGAAACCATATTCGATTTGCTCCAGTGGTCATGGAGAATGTGGATCTTGGTCATTCATGTCAGATGTCCCTTCCCTCCAGGTTTTGTAAGGAGACGCGTTGTCCAGGGGCGTAGACAACAGGGGGATGCGGGGTATGCATCCCCCATCTCACAAGGTGGGGGGGGGGGGGGGGGGGGGGGTGACATGTACAATCATCCCCCCAGGTTTTAGGGAAGGATATTTTGTGTTTGTGTGTGTGTATCTGTATACGAGTGGGAAAGAAAACATTAATTGTATGAGCTAATTCCAACGTTAACAAAGTAATTTATACATCCACTTTAAATTTTCGCTGCGCGCTTCGCGCGCAAACAGATTATCTCAGTTTGTTGTGTAACTTGCGTATGGTCTGGGATGAGTATTTTTCTGTACTGGGCCACGTAGTTCCAGTGTAGGCTGGCATTGCTCTGGCTGCTTGTGTGACGTGCACCAAATTGCACCATTTCAAGTATATAAATGCAAAATATTCTCCGTGGGAGGGGGATACCCCCTCCCAAACCCTCCCTATTTGGCTCTGCCCCAGCCCTCGGTAGCTTCGCCCCCTCGGGACTCATTCTTGGCTATAGGCCTTGTTGTTGGATCATACATAATGTGGCATATGATTTAAGTTGGAACTGTGTATGAAACTAAATATAAATACAATGTGTTGGGGTGCATATTTAATAGTGTGTCAATTATTTGTTTTCTTCGTGAAAATATCTTTTAAATTTCTGGTCAATCAAATCATAACACGCTTTCCCAGACACAGTCAATGTAAGCCCGAATTTCCTATCTAGGTAAGCACCAGATTGCACAAAGGGGGGACACCCCCCCCCCCCCCCTCCCACACCCTCCCCCGCTCAGTCACTTCGCTCCCTCGAGCATCTAAGCCCTGTAATACAATATCCATTTAAAATCTTCGTAGCGGGTTGCTAAATCGTAATTCAAGAAGCACTTCTAACCATACCGATAACAAGCTAACAACTCGGATGATCTACTTTATTCATCGTGGCTGTCATGGTAACAGTTCCATCTGTCGCAAGTTTGTCTGACATCGCAACATCACATAAATGCGCAGTTAATTCAAACTTGTGAAAGAAAGAATGTCCCACTTTCTTCCCGCTAGGAGCCATCTACAAAGTACACATACGCACAAGAGGGGGGGGGGGGGATGGGGGGGGGGGGGCGGGGGGGAAGATTCACGCTGGTGCGTACGCTACATTCAACCACATGCAAACAAGTACACATAGTGCGTATAGGGGGAGGGGGTTTAATTTCGGACAAAACATGTTGCGTACGTACTTTGTAGATGGCCACTCATGATGCGTTTTTATAGAGTTTGTTGTGTGCTATTTTTAATTACAAGATGATCAAAATATGGTTAGCATGAACTGAACCGGGAAAAGCCGATGGGGGAGTCAAGGGTCTTAATAGGGTTGAATGGGGGGGGGGGGGGGGGGGGGGGTGGTTCGGGTGCGGGAATCACGCGGAAGCACATTTTGTCATTACGATCCCCAATATAACAAAACAAATACATCTCCCTCCTCATATGACCGTACCCCCCCCCCCCCCTCTTTACTACATTATGACCAAGCTCCGCCACGCCTTTACTTCATTATCATGACATGGGATACGATTTGTGATCTCCATAATACTTTCACGCGAAAACCTATATCGCCCCCTTTATACGAAAACCTATATACCCCCCCCCCCCCTCCCCTCCCCCCCCCCCCCTCCCCATGAGAGGACTTTCAAGCAATTGTCTTGGTCTCGAAATATTTCAGCAGGTGGTCTCGGTCGCGAACAAATTGGTCTCGGTCCGGTGAACGGCAAATCATCTCCCCATCAGGTGTAAGAACCTGTATACGCCACTGGCGTTGTTCATAGTGTCCACGCATTCAAAATACGAAGTTGTTCATTGTGTTCTCGCCCAAAATATCTTTTGAGAAAGTGACTGCTTGTTTCCTTTCATTTTCAACTAACGAAATACATAATGAATAATATGACGTAGAAGGGGAATCATATTTCTGAGTTTTTTGAAATCATTGGCAAGATGTGAAAATGAATGATTAAAGAGAGAAATTAAATCATAACTCATGGAAGACTTGATTTGAGCTCTTCTTTCTTCAGGTCTTTCTCTTATCTTTTTGTTTCTGAGAGATCAATACATCTTTCTACAACAATACCTCACACGAGTAGACATCATTGATATAAAGGTATGCACAGAATTTGGAATTCATTTGTTAGTTGCCCTGACCATTGTGAACAAAATATGTCCATTCATATATGGGGCCCAAGAGCATCCAAGAGTCAAACTTGAAACAAAACGGACCCATGACATGATTTACAAAGATCCCCATGGCCACTGAACAAATCGAATAGAGTTTTCTGCAAGATGTAGGTAATACGGTAAGGAATATAAGATCAAGTACAATTTTGTCACGATTCAAGTGTTTATGTAAAAAGGACTTAATGTATAAGTTTAAGTCCTGGTCGCCGGCTTCAAGACTGATGACGAGAGGAAGAGGAAGGAGGAGAATATGATCTTCCGCCTCGGCTGCATACAACCTAATGGACTCAATGTTACGTTTCATTCATTCCCGATTAATTAATTTCCCCCTATGTTTGTCCCTCCCACCCTCTCTTCCCTCCTTTTCTCTCACACTCCCGGCCCCTCCCTTCCCCTCCCTCTCCCCCCTCCCCCATCTCCTCTCTTTATGACGTATACTCCTTTTCCGCGCTTTGCGCGTCAACACAATTTGGCGTCCTTGGATACGCTTTTTGTATTTGTTGACGCTATCATGAATTAAATTTGTCAGTTTGACAAAGGCCTATGGCCGAAATATCACTTTAAAAATCTTTCCGCGGAGCTTCTTATTGAATTTCATTGTTATCAGGACCTAATGTATGTGTGTGTATGCATGTGAGTGTATATGTATCATGTATGTGTATATGTGTGTTTGTGTGCCTGTATGTATCATGTGTATGCAGTATGTGAAAGAGAGAGAATGTGTGTGTGAGTGTGTGAGTGTGTGTGTGTGTATACATAAATACAATGGAACCTCTTTACATCAAACTCTGTTAATATAACGAGGTTCTTGATCTCAGTAGCAGGTTTTCCAAATTTGTGGTAGAGGTCAGAGTGAGGCATGGTGAGGGAGCGAAGCAACCGAGCGGGGAGAAAGTGTGAAAAGGGGTTATTCCTCCCACTTATGGTAGGGAGCCTTTGCATTTTGAAACTCGAATTTTTGCAATCTGGTGCTTACCTATTAGAGAAGAAATTTTGATAAATAGATTTACTGTATGTGGGTAAGCGTGTCATGCTTGATTTGATCGATCGGGACTATTTTATATATTTGTTATGAATATAATCTGCAATTGGCACAATAGTTAAGGTACCGTAGAAAACTGCGATTCCACTATTCAAGTTTGAGCTTCAATATCTACATTATCCCGTTATCGCATGATCCTACTCAAATGTGTTATAATTGACAAGCCTGTTTATTCCCATTTACATTTATACCGTTTTTACCTTGATTTAGTTGTTCAGAATGTGCAGTAGACCTGGATATGGAGTCATTTCCAACTGAATTCTCCCTTTCTTATGAGAATGGTTGTGTTATGAATAGTGTTGTGGTGATTATACAATATTGCAATGCATTTTCTTAGCGTTTCAATGTAGACTTTGCACCATATTCAGGTGCAATGCACGTTTTAAAATGAGCATTACAAATGGAGCGTAGTGTAAAGGGGAATACACAGGCCTCATGTGATATCTTGTTCATGTAAGATATTATACGACAAGAGAGTAATGAATGCTCTATCTTGAAATGTGGAATTGTCTGTGAGGTTTTTTTTTTTCAATTTTGTTTTAATTAATTTCGCATTTCCATACAAACATACATATAACATACAACATAAAAGATATGAATACTACACATAAAATAAACGATGAAAACGCAAAGAGATACAGCAGAAAGGCAGAGCCTTATATGAAAGCTACATCCAGAAAACTATCACCTATCAGAAAATATATTTCCGCGATTGCTCTGGCATACTCAAATTCATACACACAACAAAATATACATATGCCTGTAAACAGTGGATTATTGCACAGTTGAATTTCCAAGTAAAAATTGCTTATACATTT
The DNA here is from genome assembly GCA_037951105.1 of Echinarachnius parma. Taxonomy (NCBI): domain Eukaryota; kingdom Metazoa; phylum Echinodermata; class Echinoidea; order Clypeasteroida; family Echinarachniidae; genus Echinarachnius; species Echinarachnius parma. The sequence goes on from JBAMJV010004463.1 coordinate 45,569, forward strand.
TTCTCAACAACCTTCAATGTCAAACTAGCCTTGATATCATTTCGTATTTCACTCCAAACATACTGTTTGACTATTAAACAATATATATTCTTGAAAAGATGTAGTTTTGATAAGAGGTATACAATACTTAATAGCATTGCGAGTATCATATTATTACGCACAGTTAAATTTACATAAAAACACATCAATAGATATCCGGGAAGTACATTTTTATGACACATATACATAAATATTGCACACTGAAATTCATATGATTTATGAATATTTAAAATATTGAGGCAAAAGAATAATGGTGCAGTGTGAGCCAAATACGAACTGTGGGACATGATTCGAATTGCTCGTTTCTGTAACTTCAATAATCTATTCATATTTTGGTTACTAGAATTCGCCCATATCATGATGCAATAATTAAAATAAGGTGATACTAGTGTTGTGTACAACATTAATACAACATAAAAACCATAGATTTTGACTTTTCAAATTCAAGACTAATTTATTATTTGATAACCAATCTATAGGTTTATCAATTTCATAATTAAAGTGATATTTTAAATATTGCACGTCCTTATGTGACATAAAAACACTAGTATCATCTGCAAAAAGAATAACATGTAAAACATCTGAAATATTGCACACATCATTGATATAAACAATCAATTATAAGGGACCAGTTATAGAGCCCTAGGGCACTCCACAGCTTATAGTCATTAACTCAGATTTAATATTGCCTAATTCCAATACTGCTGTCGATCATATAAATAGTAATAAATCCAATGCCATGTGACTCCTCTTATTCCATAACTGTGTAATTTAGAAAGTAATATTTTATGATCCAAGGAATCGAACGCTTTACTTAGATCTAAAAAGAGTCCAATCATAGTTTCTTTATTTTCCAATGCTGTCGAAATTTTTTTTGAATAAATGTGATTAAAGCTGAGGATGTGGAGTGCCTGGGTATAAAACCATTTTGAATTTTGTTAATAATATTACAATAAAAAAAAAACATATCTCACATATCTCACATATAGCATTTTAAAAAATATTTTGGGGAAAGCAGGCAACACAGATATGGGTCGATAATTTAACATCTTTAACACCTTTTTTATACACAGGGATAAGTTTAGCAATCTTGATTTTATCCGGAACTATGCCTGTCTCTATAGATTAATTTATTATTGCACATAACGGAACACAAATGATATGAATAACTATTTTAAGGGGGCAATATCAACACCATCATAACCTGGACTTTTGTTATTTTTAAAATTGCACGTTATATCAATCATTTCTATTACAGTACAAGGTTTAAAAAAGCAGTACTATTATTTCGTTCAAAATATTGAAAAAAAATCACCATTATTATTGCAAGAAGAGGGTAATTTAGGACCAATTTCAATATAATACTTATTTTCCGTATTTGTAATTGCATCTTTACCCATGACAGTATCATTATGTGTTGGTATATGAATAAGAGGGTATAATTAATTAAACATACACATATCTAGAACATTATTCGCAATTTATTATTTGCAGGAAGACACTTTTAATAAATTAAGATTGAAATCACCTAAAAGTTATAAATATGTATTTTCATTATCTACAATATTTAAAGTTTCATAAATGTTATCAAACATAATAGCAATGACTGATTTTGAGGCCGATAAACAACACCAACACAAATTGGCAACAATCACATTTTATCTAAATTAGTAATTTCTACAAAATAATAAAGATTCTTTGAATGCTGTATGTATGTCCAAATCGCTTCTGACAATACAATTTAAATCATTTCGTACATACATACCAACTCCACCACCTCTTTGATTTTCTCTTCCAAGTGCAAAGAAAATGTAATTATCAATATTATATAAAGGATTTGCATAGTCTAACCAAGTTTATGTTATACCAATAGGGCAAAGTTGCATATCAATGCTCAAAAGAACAGACATCAAATGGACATCAAATGGTCATAATTTGCTCTTAAACTCCTACCTATTAAAATGAATATTAAACAAAAATGCACAACCAGAAGTCAATAACATGGAAACTCTTTTCCAAGTTCAGCTAACATGCATACTTAAACACCCATATGGACAACTATGCTTACTATGCAGATCATCTACATAAAACATTAGTTTCAATTCAGTAGCTCATTATCTAAAATTATATGCACAATCTTACAAGCTATGATATAATGAAACAAATTTGACTGATTAACAACTGACGGGGTTGGCACGAGAATACCTTTTCATAGCCCTTAATTAAAGGGATAGTTGAGTTTTGGTAAAGAGAGTACAGTTTTGTTCAAACTGAGTTTTAGTAAACAAAACCTGCACCATAACATTACAAACTAATAGTTATAACTCCACCATGTTCGAAAGTATTACACAAAATTACAAATTACTAAGTAAAAAGCCTGTTATCATTCAAAAAGAGCAGTTACAATTCAAGAGGGTGCTCTCCAAAGACTCATCGGTTTCAACCATCTTAAACAAAATATTGTGCATGTGATGTATTGTTGAAATGGTGACTAGATAGAGGGATAATCTATAACTATTGTGTGGGTTTGAAATGTACCTGATGACCATGGTTAATAATAATTAAATAATTATTTAAGCGCTTAAAGGCTCTTTGCAATTTGCGCTATATAAATGTTTATTATTATTATTATTAAAAAACGGCTTTTTTGTAAATTTTTGGAAAGAGGAAGCATTTTAAAATTTGTTTAACGGCTGGTTCAAAATTTTCGAATAATTATGGAGACCCATATTTATAACACATAGTAATGTTTTTGGATATTTCGGCCATTTCTAAACCGATTTTGATCAAATAAAGTTTATTCTGTCCTACCGAATTTAAAAATCAGTTTTTCATTAATGCACAACAAAATTATTGTGTGTATTGTTCCTATTTTCAAGAGTTTGGAGATAGATGAGTCAATCATTTTAGCTGAACTTGAATAAATGGTTATCAAAGGTTTTCGTTCTAATCGGACATCTCAATGCCAAAACATTAAAAATTTAAATCCAAGATCTCCATTTCAACAATAAATGATTTGCATATTATGCCGATCGTTTCGTTCTTATCGGTTCAAATGAGATCATCAAGTTAGCTCAATTATAAACAAAATTAGTTCCCACATTTTGGTTATAATTGGGCGTTTAAGGCAAGAAGCACTAAAAATCAAAGTTTTCCATTCCAACTATAGAAACTTGCATTATTATGCAAATTATGTTGTTTTATTATCAGGATACATATAACTAGCATGTAAGCGAAAGATGAACAGATGATTTTTAGAGTCGTTGGGATTTGATCGGGCACACAAATGCAACAAAATACACCGAAAATGAATGATTTTCTTCATAGAAATAGTAGATAATTTGCATAGCCTATCACTCGAATGTCACTTTTGTAATAAGTATGAATATGAATACATCACATAGATGAATTTGACAAATTAATTTCCTTGCTCTGTGAGCTTTAATTTTGTACCAAAATGTTGATATAATGTACATTGAAATGTTGGTTAAGGAACTTTCATTAAATGAGTTACAAAGAACAATTGCAATTAGTTTTATGTCAAGGTGCTATTTTGACTTCACTATTAAGAGACGCATCTCATGCTCAGTAACATGTTTAACTTCATCTCGATGAAGAAAACACCTCTATAATTTGTAATTATTACCATTTGTAGGCCAGGGCATGGGATTTTGAAAGATCAGCGTGGGAGCATGAAAAATCGATCAAACGAGTTAGTCTCACGCTCAATGCGTACAAGTTAGCAACCCTGCCCCTTTAAAGGGTTCTAGTAACTTTGCTGACGTGTTCAAAAAGTGATGAATGGTTGGAAAAAATAAGTCTATGTTTGTGATCTGATATGTTGACTAAAGGATATGTGTAAGTGTCATTGCACGGACTTTGAGCACAGTTATAACTTTCCAGTGGATGATTAAAAATCCGAAGACTTCAATCGTGAATATCTTGTTAAGGAAAGGGAAATTCGAAAAAAAAAGCCTGTTCCATGAGTGCATTGGTAATACTACAAGGTATTAGGGAACTACGAGAGTTCGAAGTAATTTGTGTGAATTGGGACAAAGTTACTAGATCCTTTTAAGTATGGTCTGTCAGATTTAGCTTAGTTATACTCGAATGTGATATTATTATGTACTTATGGATTGATTGGCATTGATCTTGTTGGCTTCTTGGTGGCATCATGGTCATTTGGTAGCTTACTGGTGGCATCTTGATGGCATCTTGGTCATATGGTGGCTTCTTGGTGGCATCGTTACGGGTTCTTGACCCATCATGACGGTCCGTGACGAGGTCGTGTCGGCTCCTCACGAATTTCTGACTTCCCGAATCACCAAGAATACTCAAGAATCGGCAAGAACCCATCACGATATCACTGGCATAGCGTTAAGACGGATCAGGACATCGTCAAGAAGTGACAAGACATGTCAAGACGTCACGAAATGGTTGAATATTTCAAGAATTGTCGGGACGATTCGTGGTACCTCCCGTCCGATCAATACCAATCACGGCGCACTACGATTGCTACGAAGTGGATCCCGACGCCACCAATACACCCATAAGAAGTATTAAGACTTATAGATCGTGGCGATTCGTGATCCAAATCGTGAAAGTGGTACAGGGCCTTAAACAACATTTAACACGACTTATATAACACGAAATATCAAACGTACGATACTGCCTATATTTTACTGCAAAGCTTTTTTTAAGTACAAAATAAAGTTCGCTCCCAGTTGCTAATTCATATCTATACAAGATTTAGCACGATTTATCAAACGTTCTCGATCTTTCAAAATTACAGATACCGTGATCAAATGAAATACTAGAATTTGAAACAACTTTAAAAGTACATGTATTTACCAAAACTGGTTTCGCATGGACTCAAAACACGGACCTCCGGAATCTAAGGCCAGCTCTCTTACCACAACGGATAAAACAGTGCTGAAATCCCCGGAGTTACAAATCATTTGTCTATTCAATGTTCAATGTCTGAGAGTTTGTGTTTCTACATCGACTGTGCAACAGTTATGTTATAATTGCAAAGGTGAAATAATCATGCAGAAAAATCCACCCAATCCACCGATGCGAAAATGATCTGCAAATATAATGTGTGTGTAATTGTGATCCAGGTGTCTCGTACGTAAACGATATTGACCACGATCTTATCAATGTATCACAAAAATCAGCATACCAAAACTATGTGCATCAATTTCACTTCCCAACATGAAGAAGATAACACGAATAAGGCGCAACCAAGTTCAAGAGTAATCAACATTGTGAAATGCTCCTCTATCTACCCGTTGCATATTATATTTTTGCGTGGGTAAAGCGAACGATTCACGCCCACAATCCCGCGTAACCCAGAACCAAAGTTAAAAGAAAACTGTGACGTATGTAAATAAAGCTCCCCAGGTGGCAAGTGAGGCATACGCCCCGATTACGTCGTCACGGACCTCGGCGGGGAAATGTTGGCTTTGTTTACTCCCTCGATCTGTACTGTGCCTCAGAATAATCCCAATGATAATGAAACTAATATGTTCGCTTAGTTATAGATGCCGGTGCATATATTATAATATGGATTGGGGGTTAGGGGGTTCAACCCCCCCCCCCCCCCCCTTTGACCCAAAAATTACTGTTTTGGGAATTTGACCCCCACCCCCTTTACAACTTGTAGCTGGAACATTTCAGCGGTCTCGACCATCTTTACCGATGTTCTCTGCCTCGAAAATTGCGAATAATACTGTTCTCGGCCTCGAAATTATTGATAATTTTCGGTCTCAGCCTCGAACAATATTGACCAGTCATGGTCTCGGCCTCGAAAATTTCAAATCGACTTGACCTCAGCTTCGAAGCTTTATACGGACACCCCACCGCCCCCCCCCCCCCCCCCTGCCGCCTCGAAAAATGAACGGTCGTGTTCTTGGCCTCGCACATTTTAAATGTACTCGGCCTCGGCTTCGAACATTGTATACGGATGGTCGTGGTGGTGTTACCGGGGGGCGAAATCTTTTTCCCTACGAACTTTTTGTCCTAATGAATTATTCATAAGCAGCGATGTGGGCTATTCATGAATATTCATGACTAGGATTAAGGTTTGGGTAAGGTTGAGGGTTATAATTACAGTGAGACCATACCGACCATCAGCGGTTTACGTGGCCTATTGGTCACGCTGTGGACTGCAACACTTGGTATCATGGGTTCGAATCCTCTCTCATGACTCTTCTTTTCTTTTGCCATAATACTTGGTGAGTAGCGGTTCATTTAGTAAATGTATCATGCAGAGTTTTCACTGAAGTCTGAAATCTGACAAAAAGGTTCGTAGGAAAAACAAATTTGCTGCCGGGGGGGGGGGGGGGGGGGGGGTGGTATTATTGCAAATAGTTAGAACACAATAAAACAAACAAAATACTACATGTCATGTCATGTCATGTTTTTAAATGTGCAAATATGATTGGTTTAATGAAAAGCTTACAACAAAGACTCTAGAATAAAGCGTATTTGCATGCGCGCGCGCACACACACGCGTGTGTGTGTGTGTGTGTGTGTGTGTGTGTGTGTGTGTGTGTGTGCGTATGTATGTATATATGTGTGTATCATTGTTTTTTGTAGATTGAGACTTGGAGTAGTAGGATTAAATGATGTTATGCATAAAATTGGTAAGCACCCGACAGGGTTGTGTGCTACATATTTGGTCAGTGAAACGGTTGAGCATTTTTTTATTATATTGTCGTATGTATGAAAAAGAGAGGGAGATGATGAAAAAAAATTAAAACAAATGTTTAAAAAAAAATATTAACAAAAAGTGCGTGTGTGTGTGTGTTAGTATGTGTGAGCGTCTGCTTGTGTATTTTTTTGTGTGCGCGTGTAACTGCATCTGTTTACATATCTATCAACTTCGTCAAGCGGCAGACATAACCAGAAGTATATGTTTTGTTCAATATTTATTTTCTGAACAAGAAGGGAGAATCCGTTGCGACCTTCAACATAATTGCTGTATCCAAATTATACTGAATAAATACAAAAACAAAACTGGAATAGATATGAGAATTATCGCTTGGCTAATGACCATGAAGACAAATATCGCGTCTCTTGTTGGACTCTTTTGTGCTGAGAAGCAAAGTTGGTTGCACTTTTTGTTCGTTGTTTTTCAAATAGAAGGTTGTTTCCGCATTGTTGTTTAAATACTAAAATACTAGTTTCCGTTTGTTACGTTCAGACAGTTAATTCATCTCCGGAAGCGTCTTTGTTCATGTTTTGTGATTGAATTAAATAGATATTCCTTTGGGATGAAATGTTGAATTTAATAAACTAAACATACAATAAACGTATTAATATTTCCTTCCTTTGAAACATATTGGGAATTCAGAAGGACAATTCTAAACCATCAATTGATTTGTTCTAAACACATCTTATTCGTGACTGTGACTGTTTAGACATCAGGGAAAACCCCAAAATGTATTACTTTTAAGGGCTTCATAACTTCTAACAACAAACGTGGAATAACTAATAGCAAAGAGAAATGTTACACTTTGCGTCGCATTAAAAAATATAATAGTCCGGGAGCCAGGACCAGCAGGTTTGTCCCTCTGGGGTGTTTCGGGGGTGTTTCAGGAACAATTCTAGCCCTGATGTACAGTTGATTTCTGGTAGCAACACTATTATTTTTATGAATGAATTATGCAAATTTATGCAGAAAATTCCCCTTTTGTCTGTAAATCACTATATGGCTCAGAGTATTCTGATTTTTGGCATAAATATTTTCTATGACTTCATTAACAGGATTAAAATGAGAAATTGCCACTGCCAAATTTTCCATAATTTTTAGTTTTTTAATAATTCTTTGTTTTTGTAATTTCTTATGTATTTTTTTTTATTGTTTACTTTTGTTCTTTTTTTTCAGTGAAATATAACACTGAACACTATTCACCAATTTTTTTAATCCCAAATTGTAATAATTGCAGTGGTTAAAATATTCACTGACAAAATGTCATGTGGCTTCAGACGGTATACCCGGTTGTCGCAAATTTCATCTCAAAAGTTGCGCAAGACTTCAATAAAACAAACTCATGTATCTGCGCAGAAAATACCTGCGCGGGTTGCGGAATTATCACACAAAACGTCAAAGGGGTTAAGGTGGATTCCACCCTCCACCCCACGAGTGAGCATGTACTGCAGATAACTTTTCACCAGTGGGGTGGAATCCACACATGCTAAGGAACTACGTTCCATCCTTGCGGGTACCCATTTATACACCTGAGTGGAGATCAGCAAATGTGGATGAACGCGATGGGCGTACACTGAGTTCGAATTCGGGACCTCACGATTGAAAGGCACGCGCTCTATCAATTTTACCACACCACGTCCACAGTAGCTTCCACATGGCTAATGTGTTAAACTATATACATCCCCCCCTCTAAAATAATAACAGCTGCTCGAGTTTCCTGACATTATATATTCATGTATTGAAAACAATGATTTCCCTTGAGTCCGTCTCTGTCCATAGGAAGCCGTAACGGACCAACCTGCGTCGTCAAATGTGGCATTCGAAGCCGTCGCATTAACCAACGACACAGAAGTCGAACAACAAAACGGCGACTCAAGGACCATCTCAGCAGCTGCGGACGATAAGGAGGACGACGAAGGGCCTACAGTCGGTGCGGAAGTCGGGCTCGGCGATGATAGAGGATGCGTGTCGGCTTCGGTGGAGTATGGCTCCATCTGTGATAGTCATGGCTCCGAGTCACATGATTTTGTAATACCGTGAATGGAACGTTCAATTGGTGTTACGAGTAGAAAATATACAAGATATTGGACTTCGAAGTATAGCGCTCTAAATAACACATAACGTATAATTAGATTGGTATATTCAACATGAGTGGAGGGTGTGTATAAATCGAGGTGTGTGCTATCTCGAACATCTACCTCGGCTAGAATGGTGCCCAGGGAGTGGCACTGTAAGAGCGGGTTGATCGTGTGTGTGTCTCTGATAACTGAGGAAATACTGTCTTTGTAAAGCATTCTGAGATGGTTACTATTATATAATGCGATATAGGGGTCGAGTTCGCTATTGTTATATCATTATTGACAATTTATTCAATATTGTCTGATTATTGAAATAAGAAGTCCAAGAATTAAACGAATACAAAAACAATAATTCAACGTAAAGGGGAACATGTCAATTGTTGCACTTTGGCTAATACGATACGGAATAAACTTCATTTAAATTATGTACGAATGTATTTGTGTATGCATGAGTGTATTGTTATTTGGTAATACAACAAGGTGTAATGGGTCTACTGGAGTTCTAAGTAAGTTGTGTGGATTGGGACAATGTTACTAGATACTTTTAATTATGGTCTGTCAGATTCACCTTAGTTATACTCGAATATGGTATTATTACGTACGGATTTTTTGGCATTGATCTTGTCGGCTCCTTGGTGGCATCTTAGTCATTTGGTAGCTTCTTGGTGGCATATTGGTTATATGGTGGCATCTTAGTGTAATCGTTACGGGTTCTTGACCCATCATGACAGTTCGTGACGACGTCGTGTCGGTTCTTAACCGATTTCTGACTTCATCAATCACCAAGAATCGGCAAGAACCGTCACTATATCGCTGACATAGTGTTAAGACGGATCAAGACATCGTCAAGAAGTGACAAGACATGTCAAGACGTCACGAAATTGTTGACCGTTTCAAAAATTGTCGGGACGATTCGTGGTACCTCCCGACCGACCAATAGCAATCACGACGCACTACGATTGCCACGAAGTGGATCCCGACGCCACCAATACACCCATAAGAACTATTATGACTTATACGATTGTGGCGATTTGTGATCAAAATCGTGAAAGTGCAGCAGGGCTTTAAACAACATTTAACACGACTTATATAACACAAAATATCAAACGTACGAAACTGCCTATATTTCACAGCAAAGCTTTATGAAGTACAAAATGAAGTTCGACCCCAGTTGCTAATTAATATTTATACAAGATTGAGCACGATTCAACAAACGTTATCGATCTTTCAAAATTACAGATAACGTGATCAAATGAAATACTAGAATTTGAAACAACTTTGAAAGTACATGTATTTACCAACAATGGTTTCGCATGGATTCGAAACGGGACCTCCGGAATCTTAGGCCAGCTCTCTTACCACAGCGGATGCAACAGTGCTGAAATTTCACAGAATTACAAATTATTTGTCTAGTAAATGTTCAATGTATGAGAGTTTGTGTTTCTACATCGACTGTGCAACAGTACTGTTATAATTGCAAAGTTGAAATGATCATGCAGAAAAATCAACTCAATACACCTATGCCAAAATGATTTGCACATATAATGTGTGTGTAATTGTGATCCAAGTGTCTCGTACGTGACTGATATTAACCACGATCTTATCAATCTATCACAAAAGTCAGCATACCAAAACTATGTGCATCAATATCACTTCCCAACATAAAGAAGAATACCAGAGCAAGGCGCAACCAAGTTCAAGGGTAATCAAAACTGTGAAAGGCAGCAAGAGTGGGTCCTCCTCTATCTACCCGTTGCATATTATAGTGTGCGTGGGTAAAGCGAACGATTGACGCCCAAAAGCTTATCAGAAAACTGAACCACAATCCCGCGTAAGCCAGAACCAAAGTTATAAAGAAACTGTGATGTATGTAAATAAAGTTCCCCGCGCTGTAAGTAAGGGAGTTATACGCCCCGATTACGTCGTCACAGACCCCGGCGGGGAAATTTCTGTTTTGTTTACTCCCTCGATCTGTACTGTGCCTCAGAATAATACCAATGATAATGAGACCAATACGTTCGCTGCAAAATTTGTCAATGCACCCCCCCCCCCCCCCACCCCACCTTTTGAGGATCTTAACCAATGATCTTGGTCTCGGCCTCGAACAATTTTGACCAGTCGTGGTCTCGGCCTCGAAAATCTCAAATCTACTTGGCCTTAGCTTCGAAGATTTATGCAGACACCCCCACCCCCCCCCCCCCCCCCCCCCCCCGCCTCGGAAAATGTTGACCGGTCGTGGTGTCGGCCTCGAAAATTTTAAATGTACTCGGCTTCGAAAATTGTATACGGATGGTGGTGGTGGTGTGTGCCGGGGGGCGGGGAAGGGGGTATTATTGCAAATAGTTAGAACACAATCAAAGAAGAAGAAATACAACATAAACAATCAAACCATATTCGAGAGCGGGCAGAATAGGTTTGGGGCGATTTATTTTTGTATTATGAAAACATAACTAGAACTTAGAAGCTAACACGAACGGCAAGTTGGGTGGAACCTGGATAATATAGAAAACAAATGTTTTGCAGACTACAAGTCTAGATGCTTTAATCGCAATATCTTGTTTGAGTTTGCACAAGAGTGGGGGAAAAATTACAGGGATACACGTAGAAAGATGAAAAGGGTTTGGCGGCAAGATGGGGTCATCTAGAAAGAATGAATATAGCTCTTATTCTAAAGGATTGCAAAAAGATGTGGGTGTGCTGCTTGAAAAAATGGAGGGAACTCATGGAAGATCCCCTTAAATGCAAGTTTTATATTTATTTAGCTCTTTAGAACCATGCCCACCTACCTAACTCATGTCCTTACCAGGGCACATAAGTAGTTGATTTGTTGATGCATGTTCCTTCTAATGATGTTGCTCGTATCCACATTGTCTTTGAAGAAATGCTTCAAATACTTACGAAAATAAATGTAAACTGCATCTCTTCATCATCTGCCAAGTATCACCATCATGATCATCACCATGATCATCATCATTTCATCACCATCATCATCATGTTACTTTATCAACATCAACAATTTTCAACATTATCACCAGTTGTGCACCACCATCATCCATGATCTGCAATCATCATTATGTGATCTGAGCACCATTGCAGAAAGAGATCATATGGTTCGTCAGATCATGTCATGTTTTAGAGATTACAAAGAAAGAGCTCTTTCCCCAGAGTGCGAGAATGTACAAGGCTGTCTCTGTGAAACTGAAGAAAGAGGGAGTGTAAAACACAAGGAACCCATCAGTGCTGAAGACATGCAAGATATTCAGGCTTCTGAAATGTTGGATTGTAATACAGCAGCTGGGCTCCAAAATAAGGTCTTTATTGACCTTATGATGTACTTCTGCAACCGGGGAAGAGAAAATGTGCGTTTCTTCAAAGCCAGTGACTTCATCGTGTCTACTGATGAAAACGGGCTACGTTATGTCACTAAGTGAGACAATCTCACAAAATATCAAAGAATATTCCTGTCGGCATAAACACGCTATAGCCGACAAAATGAAAACCATCTCCGAGGGAGCAAAATGCAGCAAGATGTATACAAACCATTGTCTACGTAGTACGTGTATCACTACCCTTGATCAGGCTGGATTTGAAACTCGCGACATCATGAGTGTCAGTGGGCACCGGAGTGAATCTTCCATCAAGACCTACACAAAAACATCGGATGTGCGCAAGAAAGAGATGAGTGAGAAAATCAGCAACCATCTCCATCAAGGACAAACTGCTTCTCACGCTGGGCAGACGGGCAATCTTTCTACTAGTAGTAGTACTACTACTAGTACCAATATCAACGACCCAGCTAGCCACCTGACGTCGGGCCGATGTCGGAAGTTGGTTGCCGGATGTCGGCATATCGCCGTTGGCTCGAGGTTAAAATGTCCGCCAGCCCAACATCGTCACGACGTCATTTTTGTGATATATTGGCATAACGTCAATTTCCGACAATGGCCCAACATCATCTCATGACATGATGTTGGGCCATTGTCGGAAAATGACGTTATGCCAATATATCACAAAAATGACGTCGTGACGATGTTGGGCTGGCGGACATTTTAACCTCGAGCCAACGGCGATATGCCGACATCCGGCAACCAACTTCCGACATCGGCCCGACTTCAGGTGGTTAGCTGGGGAGGTCCTGATCTCGCCATCGGCGTCAAGCATAGTAACGGCACAGGCACCTGCAACAGCAGTATCAGTCCCACTTTGTCTCTTAACACAGCAGACAACATCTCAAAACAGTGTGAGGAGCGCCAGTCACACATTCAATATCAGAGACTGTGTGGTGCACATCCACAACTAGCCTAGACTAGTGGCACTGTATGTAAATGTGTTAAATTGTTTGACAGTTCAATTCTAGTTCCTTCGTTTTTAGTGGACTTTTGGAAAGTTTTGGTGTTTAGCAGAGTTTGTACATATAGAGTTCCTCTTTTGGAGTTTGCTACAGTTTCTACAGTTATTACATGGTAAGTCTCTCAATTCTCTTCTATTTAGTTCTAATTCTGCATTGATCAAAGTAATGTATGTGCGGCCTAAAAAAAGTTTTAAAAAATGAAATCCTATTTTGTTTCCAAGCCATGGGTCGGTATTTTTGCAGCCATGGGTCAGTACTTTTGCAGCCATGGGTCGGTACTTTTCAAACCATGGGTCGGTACTTTTCAAACCATGGGTCGGTACTTTTCAAACCATGGGTCGGTACTTTTCAAACCATGGGTCGGTAAATTTAGCCAATTTAGCCATTCCTGGGAAAAAGTCTGATTTCACATTTTTTCGCGCCCATTTTATAAAACAAATGCTGCACAGGCATATTTCGTGGATTGGTAAGAATTGTATGCACTCGTTTAACTTTGGAAATGGTCTAAAACCCACTCGCTGCGCTCGTGGGTTTAAACCATACCAAAGTTAAACTCGTGCATCGAATTCTTACAGATCCACTCATGCCTGTGCATCATTTGTATAATATATATATATATCTATCTATTTATCTATCTATACGTGAAAACAAATTTATCATCGAAAGGAGAGAATTCCTTCAAGTAGACATGTTAGCACTTGGATGACTAATGTATACCATTGAATTTCTTTGATTTACATTCACGTAGTTCTAGTTTCATTTCTACCTATTTCAAGTGTATACTCATAATAAATTATTTCAATTCAAGTTTTATTATTTTTTTTTTTGGTGTGTGCCTCCCACGCACTCGATACCAGCCTCCACGGCGTAGGAACTTTTTTTTTTCTCAGGGGGGCTGAAGTCCTTTTCCCGAAAAATTCTCCTCCCCGGCCGTTTTTCATCAAGCAAAACAAAAAGTTCGATGCCCCAAAATTATATATTTCGATGGTTTAGTCCGGAAATAAGATTATATTGAAGGGGCTAAATTTGCGTTATATTGCCCTGAATTTGCCCGAATACGATCACTTTATTTTGCCCGAATACATGATCAACTTAAAGGGATAGTTGAGTGTTGGTATAGGGGGGCACTTCACAAAATATTTTTTTGTGAGATAATGAAAAACTGACTGTCAAATTTGAAAGAACATACAATTTTAATGACAGAATACATTTTATTTGAACAAAATCGGTTCATAAACGGCTGAAATATCCATTTAACATATTTTTATTCAAAAAGCCTTCACCAGGGGATATTTTGACTTTTATGACAAATAAAAAAAATGCTTAAAGACTACTTTGAAAATAATCTGAATAGGTTTTTAAAAAGTTGTTGATGATAATATCTCTTTTCAATCATTATTTAAAACAAATTATTAATGCATAATTTTGTGTGAAAAATGGCTAAAACTAATTATTTTTTTTAGAGAGCGCCCTTTAGAGTTGTAACGGCTCTTTTTGAATGATAACAGGGGTTTTACTTAGTCGTTTGTAATTGTGTATACTTTTTGAGCATGGTGATGTTTCACTATTATTTTGTACCGTAATGGTGCAGGTTTTGGTTACTAAAGTTAAGATTGACCAATACTCAACTACCCCTTTAATATTACCCGAATATGACACGAATTTGCCCTGATATGACCCACTTTTGCCCAAATATGACATGATTCTGCTCAAATATGACATGTCTTACCCGAATTTTAGGTGCTTTTTGCCTAATATAGCTGTTTCAAAATTCGGGAGCGTGGGGGCTGCAGCCCCCTCAGCACCCCTTACGTACGGCTATGCCAGCCTCAGTATTATGTTTCATTGCGTTCACACAGCGGAGTACTGGCCCCAGTTTCTGCTTAAGACGTTAATTTAATAGAACCGAAACACAAAGCAATCTTGGACCAACGGCAATTGTATTCAATCATTCAACATTGTAGAATGGTAGAAGTCGACATGTATCTGAGGGCCTCTGAATCGTCATAAGCTGCTCTGATCGGCCAATGTGGAAGTCTTTGTATCGCTTTTCTGATTTGTGTTTGATTTGTAAAGCCTTGAATAGGCAATTGTTTTATGAGATAAATAGCCTGTTTTCCAGTGACGGAAACCGAATTCGTGAAACTGTATAAAAAATGTCAAAGACAAATTTGAACTTCTTCCGTCTTTTTGTTCTGTGGCTGTCAATATTTTTCAAATCATCGTCATGCCAGTTTCAAGGTGAGTACTAAGTTCTGTTTCCCATAATAACACAAATAATCCGATCACTACATGAAGTTAAAGTCATTTCAACCACATACTAATATCATCCAGTCGTCATGATCATGTCAGTGAAATATTTTAGGTTGTTATCAGTGATGTTTAAGTGTGCATATTGCTGTAAAACATGGTCAGTGTTTTCACGTTTTCTCTCTTTCTAGATTTTAAGACAATGTGTATGACAGGGGCTTTTCAAACCATCCAAGATTGGCTCCTCCACATTTTCGTAGAAATTAGTTCATACGAAGTCCGTGTGCATTTATGTAATTAATTGTGACTTTGTTCAGTATATGTATAATATTAACATGTATAATGAATTACAAACGGTTTTTGTATCCTATGTTAAACAACCATTTCTGTTGCATAATTGATTGTTTGAAATTTTGATCTCATTGTATTGTTTGTTTGTTTTTAAAATGTGGAAATACATACGAAATAAATCAATAAATAATTGACTTACGAGTTGAATTCCAGCGGGGAGTTAAACAAAAATCACAGTCAATATAATATAACATTTCATTTTTAATTGGACAAAAAAATTAAGTTTATTAAATACTATTATGCAAAATTAAGTTTACATGCAATATACTGCATGGTTATTTTAGAATAAAATCCTTCTTTAAGAATTGATTTTCTATTTCAAACTAACCGAGCGAGCCCTGTTTAAATGGAGAGACAATGTTTGAAAATGTTATAAGGGTGACATTATCTAAATGTAACTAAAAGTACTATTCTAGTATGTAGTATGTGATGTAATTATAATGTATGACATAACACATTGCAATATAACAAGATTACCATAATGCAACATGATAACTCACATAATTATAGTTATTTGATTGAATTACGTAATTAATTCAATTGTTTGCAGAACACTACTTTCTTGAAGACGATAGTACCATTACCCTGACGACACGTGACTTGCACAACCCGGATGGATATGCTAGACCATGGTGGACCTTCAACACATCTGAAGACAAAAGAATAAGATTTAAATTTAGTGGATTCTCTTTCAACGGGTATAGCTATATAGAAATTGGAGATGGTTTGTTTACTGGAGAAAAAACACGGTTGGTTTGGTTTGAATATTCCGATCTACCAAGCGATGTATTGTCCATATGTAATGCTGCGTGGATACAGGCGACGTCACCGCAAATACTCTAAAACATGGTCTCTAAAAGGAGAAGCTTTAGCTACATTTTATAACAACATCTACATGGAAAACATAAAATGCTATTTCCACATCAGATTTAACAGCCTCATTCAAATTTCTTCCCAGGATTGAGTAGGAAATACATATTTTACTCAATGTATATGTAAAAAAGAGTGCGCGCATGACACAGATCGAATATTGAAAGAGCAAGGTTTACCCGGGTTCCCCCGTTTAAAACGTACCAACGCTTATCTCGCAGTCGATATCACCTCTACTACAGTGACAGGTTTGTGATAAATGCAGTGATATTACAATATTACATGGGTATTTACGTAACACAATCATGAAGCATTACTATGTGCAGTCAATAAATATTTGTCTTTCTATTTTGCTTATTTTTGTCAGAATATAAATATTTTCCGCACATAATCAAGTTTTTCTTCGTAGTTCGAGTTTGCATGTTTTGTGACAAACTGGCATAATTTCCTCGACAATATTGTAAAATGTATATAATTATATTTACGTAATCCGTGCTGCAATAACACTATAATGTTTGTTCATTGCGGGTATATTATACATGCAAACGGATGTTTATAACCCTTCCTCGTTAGATGTTTAGGAAAAACCCATACTTTCTGTAATTCCAGATAACCTGTTGACGAAGGACGTTGATTTCATCATTCAAACGCCTTACCACCCAAACAACTATCCCAACAATGTCTTCCAATTGTGGAACATGCGAGTTCCCGAATGTCTCTCTGTATTGGTCATTGTAGAGAGTTTCAATACAGGACGTGACAGAGACGTTCTCTTCTTTGGAGACGGTGTTGACGAGTTTTCCATCGGCAGTGACATTAACAAGTGGAAAAAATTCAGCGGTGTTCAACAACTAGAAAGCTTGGAAGCTGAGCTTACTCCAAAGGCCTCGTCATTCAAGATCATTTTCAGCAGTAATGGTTACTGGACAAGTTCAGGGTTCTCCATACGGCTGCGTGCTTTCAGGCCTGATAATGTGTCTACTTCTTCCAACACGACTCGTAAATATAATATACTTGTCAAAATGATAATAGTTGGTTCATTTATACAGCACCTTATATGATTTACACTATTATAATCCCGGTCACAGGATGTAATGCAATACCTCATATAATGTGTGCACCATCTCCACTCCCTGGGAGAATTCGTTCCAAACAGCTCATGGGCATTGGGAAGATAATTCACACTACGGTGTTCACCTTCTACAGGTCCCCATTCTATACGGCTAGGATTATATATGTCAGAATGTTAAGACAATGACATCTATTGTTTTAGATTGCAGTGAAGAATTCGGAAAGTTAGTCTAGAAATGTGAAGTTATTACCATGGTCCAGCCAGTGAGAATGGAAAGAATTCCAAGACAAGGCTCCCTCCTCGGTATTGACAAATAAGGGAAGGCCTTTATATTACATTTTAGTTTAATAGTTTATAATCGGAGCGAATGGGTGTTTTACAATCCATGCCAAAATATCGTGTATACGCCAATGCCCAATAAAAAAAAAATGCGTAAGTGTGGACGGTTATCGTGGTATTACCGCTCATTATCCAATAGTTCATACAATAAACATGTAGAGCTATAAGTAGTTCGTTTTTACTTGTGTAAAAATTAAAAAAATTGCCATTTTCGCTCATTTACGAATGTAGTTTGCTTTTAATTTGTTTTAACAGAACTCAACTTGATGGGACTCATTCTAATTGCAGCGCTCTCGGTGACAACTTTTATTCTTCTTCTGATCTGCAACCGATGGCTGTATCTGAAACGCCGAAGATATCGACAGAAATTTAAACAGAAGGTAAGTTGTTTTAATTGTTTGCATTGGTATGGACATGCAAATGTTTTAAAAAGTTGATTTTGGTGGTCATCTCATATTTCGCGTTGTTAACCTTCAATGTGAATATAATTCATAAATTATTTGTTGACCTCCTGGGAAAATAACCACGGGGTTTCGTTTGACATGTAATATATTGTTTAATACCACTGAATAATGTATATGTGTCTATTAACAAAATAGCTGTATTATTTTTAAGGGATCTAGTAACTTTGTTGACATGTGCAAAAAATTATGAATGGTTGACGAAATGTGTATTACTGTGGTCTGATATGTCCTCTGAATATTGTGTGAAAATGTCACGTTAAATATATCTTATATGGCCGAGTAATAAGCGAAAATGCAAAGTGATATTGTTAAATGGGAAGTTTCTACAAGCTTTTAAGCAGGTTGGGTGAACAGTGAATAATTGTAGATGCCTAATAGCGAAAATTTGAGCAGATTTTGATAATCCAATCAAGAATTATGATTTTTCAAACTTTTGATCAAAATCTTGTTTGCTGCCCTCTTAGTCGGCTCTTTGCCAAATCTGTGATGTCACAAATAAACAACTCCCATTTGAACTGTACAACAATGCTTCACAAAATGTCACTTTTCAAGGAAAAAGCATCGTCCCTCTACTCTAATTCTCAGATATGTTAGAGAAGAGGTAAATGTGCGAACTTCCTCAACTGGTCCAGCAAAATCCACGAACAATTAAACAAATATGAAAATATGTGAACAAAGTCAGTGGAAGCATATGGAAAAGTTTTGCACTGAAATTCCCATTAAATCAATTTTCTGCGCTAACGCGCGCACAGCGCGCTCAAGTTCAAGCTTCATGAATTATTCATGAGCATACGCGGTCTAAAAGTTTGGACTTGTCCATTATCGGAAATAGGTAGATTGCAGTATCTTTCGAGCGGAAATCGCTCTAGATGAGCAGTTTTGTTCTCGATTATAATGAAATAAAAAAACACTAACGTTACATGATTTTAAACATATTTGATCTCCATAATGTTAAGCGCACAAAAAATATGTTTAAAAAATATGTACGTACAAAATACTGTACGTACGTTCACCCACCAATGACTGTAGCAGTCATATGACGTAATCGTCCGATATGCTAATGAGGCGCTATGTCCATAGAGGCGATTGGTTTAAAAATAAAAGGCTCTTTAGTAAATCTTTATATCCGACGACGTTCAGTAACCAATCAGCATGAGTTTTACATATGTTATAAATTTATGTTTTTAACATCGAATGCCGAGAGACCCAGATCGTAAGACCATTCGGCCGACGAGTTACAACCGTTCAAAGTTGACCCTCGCCGCGCGTAACCTACATTACTGTACAATTTGCGTGTATAAGATACAAAAAGGCGGGGAAAAATGAAGCTCAAGAGTCATTTTCAAGAGCTGGTCCGACGAGATGCAATATTGATTCTCTTCCAAATTGTAATATGTTATAAAACACAATATAAAGAATCGAATGCCGAGTGACCCAGCTCTCAATTCATTCTGGTTTGGAATTCGTAGTATTTTATGTTCATACTAGCGTGTTATGAGCTCGTGAAGAGGAAAGTTTGACACGTTGTGTAATATGCGCGCGCGCGCTCCCGCATCCCGGCCGCGCGTGCAGGGAGCAAATGGGACTACTTTTCCATATGGTTGATCTATACAGATTTTGGCAAATTGCCATCTAGAGATGGCGGCAAACAAAACTTACCGAAATCATAACTTTAGAATAGAAAATCCAAATTTGTTCAAACTTTCACTATTGGGCTTCTAAAATGTATCTTTTTTCATTACATCCACATTAGTACTTGGGGAAACTTCCCCTTTAACTCATTGAACTGACTTTGTGCACATTTATGACTATCCAGTGAATAGTTATACATCCGAACACTTCAATCGTAAATTTCTTTCTAACGGAAGGAAAATCGAAAAAACATAACCTTTTCCATGCTTATATTAGTAATGTACAAATACAACTGTTATAACAAGGTATGGTGCATATTGTGCATGTGATGTTTATTGAAATAGGGATTAAGAGATAATCAACTTTTTAAAATCCTCTTTTGTAGATTTTTGAAAAAAGGGAAGCATATTGTGTGCGCGCGCGCGCCGCACGCATCGTATATTGTGTGCGCGCGCATGTACACATATGTCTGTGACTAAAGTCGAACGAAGCGCGCCGCTGTTTGTATGGATATTTTAGCCGTTTCTGAACCGATTTTGATTAACTAAAGTTTATTCTGTCATTACAATTGTATGCTCTTTCAAATTTGACACTCAGTTTTTCATTACAACAAATTATTTGTGTAGCGCCCTCTTTACCCAAACTCAACTCAACTCAACTCAACTCAACAAACAAACATAATTGTTCGAGGCTTTAACGTTGCAAGACATCACTTTGTTATCGTAATGATAATTATTATTCTATGCTTTGTTTACAGAACTGTCATGTAGTGACGGGGTCTGGACCAACATATCTCACATCAGGAGAAGATCTTCAAAGTAATCGGCTAAAAAACGAAGGGGATGCAAATCTCATCTACTACGCAACGTCAGACTGTAAGGATTATGAAACTATTCCTGATTTCGATAGATTATCAGAGATGTTTGTGAAGGGTAAACCAAGATGCACTAGCTCTGCTGTCACCTTCGATTTGTCCACATTCGGCAAAGAAGCCGATGTAAATGATGGGTATGCACCAGTCCCCGATCCTCTTACCAATATATTGCAAGAAGTAACAAATCACCCAGGTGACAGGGAAAAAATAACGGACAAGGCCATGTCTGGAGGGTTGTCTCTGACAGGCGTAGTTATGAGAAACAAAAAGACAGATTCCCGAGTTCCTGTTTCAGATTTGATGTCGGTAGGAGTGAACCTCGTTCAGAAGTCTTCAAAGGCATGCACTAATCGTATCCCGCGCAGGATTCTTGACAGAAGCAGTCACCAACCAGATGAATCTGACGACCCGGAAAACCACCATTACGAAGTTCCAGATGAAAAGGAGACCCGAAAAAAGAAGGCTCGCTCCTTGCCTCCGACAAATAAAGTTACGAAAAACCTACAGTCAAATCATCAAGAAAAAACTTTAGATTTGGGGTCAGTAAGAGTCTTTGACGACGAAGGATACCTTGTCCCACTAACGGAAGAGAGAAAGCTTGTGAAGATGGGTCATAAGTCTTCAAATGCAACCATGAATCTTATCCCACGCAATATTCTCGACAGAAGCGTTTGCCGTCCTGATGGGCTTCAGCACACCTACCATGATATAGGAGAAGACAAATCTCGTCTTCATCACGATCATAAACATGGTAATCGCATCAGTAGCCTAAAAACCAAGTCCTCCGCTATCGAATCGCACGATTACGATATGGCAGATACACAAGGGCTTCAGCACACATACCACGATATGCGAGATGCAGCATCTCATCTTCCTCACAATGATCACGATCAATGTATTGGAGGAATCAAAACCAGCACCACCACCGTTGACTTGCACGACTTTGGTCTGCCTGAATCACATGGGCTCCGTCACACCTACCACGATATGCGAGATGAAACATCTCATCTCCCTCACAATACTCACGATCAATATATTTGAAACTCTCCATCGTTGATCTGCGAGATGACCGTGTGACTGATTCACAAGGTTTCCAACATACCTATCATGACATGCGGGCAACATTAAACGTCCCATCTTCCTGATCGGAAGCATACCATCAGACTCCTCCACCGTTGAATTGCATGATGGCGGTATAACAGATTGACAAGGGTTTCAACAAGACTACTATGATTTAAGAGAGCAGCTATCTCGACATTATTTAACATGATCAAGAACAAGGCATAGACACAGCTCTTAAATTACATTTCTTAATGACTATTTTTTATCACTAATAAGCACGCACAATTTAAGTACTGTATGCATAGTAATTGGTGTATATTTATTTATTTAAGTATTATTGTTAGGTACAGTACATTACAATTGCAAGGTAAAAACAAAATCAAGTCGAAATTATAAAAGCATTTAACATAAGTAGTTCAATATAAATCGTACGTTAATAATAGCATATTTTGTCAATGATATACGTAGCTCAATCAACAAAAACCATTCCTATCAATTTACGAAAACATCTTATTTATCATAAAGTTTCACTTTCATGCGTAATTTGCCCATATTCCCAAATCGGAAATGGTAATGAGGACGTTTGTAAATAACTTATCTAACAGTTTAAAGCTTGCTTGTATTGTTTTTTAAATAATGATAATGATTGGCCTAATAATATTAATGGTGGCTACTTTAAAGCGCACGTTCCGCATTTCGACACTCGCGGCGCATCACTATTATTACTCCGGTAATCGGATATATACCCTGCACTCAATACAGCACACAAAGTACACTCCAAGGGGAGCATTCCAGCCAAGGGCAACCTTGTATGTGATCACAGTGCTATGTTACTCCTTTCCATTCTTTCGGGTACCTATTTATACACCTGGGTCGAGAGCAGCAAAATACATTTTTGCTGAAGGAAAATCGCGATGGGCCTACCTTGGTTAAGAAATCTTCTTCTTCTTCCAATTTCAGTACAGTCCTCTTCATGGAGTATTGTCCTACTAATCTGGTTGTGATGAACAGGCCAACTAGTCAACCGGGTTAACACCCTACTCTTTTCAAGAAGTAAACTAGGTTCTTTAGCGTGCATGAGGTGTGACTGCCTCATACAAAGGACCTCCATTTATCCTCCTATCCGAGGGACAGAGAGTTTTCCGTGAAACATTTTCCTGCATAGGCCGGAAGCACGGGGATGGAGGTAACACACAACAGGAGTTAGCTCGATCGAGTTATAAGAGTGCGCCCTCTTGTGTTTTAATAGCTCTTTTGTAATTTTTGCTGTTTTTCCCCTGGTCGTTTGTAATTGTATATACCTTTTGAGCATGGAGTTTTTTCTTAATTGTTTGTTACGTTATGGTGCAAGTTACTAAAATTATATTTGTGAAACACTCCTCTCTTCTTTCTTCAATATTAGTTTGTATCGTATTATCTTGGCTCATTCAAATGTTATCCAAATTAAATTGTAGGTAAGTAATAATGAGGTCAAAGTTCTCTGCAGAAAAAAACAACAACTTCATTTTCAGTCTCCACATTTTGTTAGTGTATCATAATAAACGTTCAAAAAAGAATAGATCTCATAAAAGCGAATTATCATTCCTTATTATAATTCTCTATATATTGTGTTAGTCATCGTTTACGCCTATGCGATATATACAATAACAAATAGTCAAATTCATGTCGTAGCTCTGGGTCTGGGCCAGGGGGTCACTCCTAACATGACTGGCTACGCACCCGCGTCCAAAAGGCGTCGAAAGGGATCATGTTCCCTGTGTTCAGCTATACGGCGTCGTCGACGTTTTCCTTAAAAAGTGGTGTTTTTCATGAACTGATCGCACTAGAACCTAACAACTATTGTAATTTTTTCAGGTTCACAGGTTTCGACGGTTTTCTACAAAAAGGGTGCCTTTTCAGCTACCGTAGCTCAGTTCTAGTTTTTCGACGATTTTGTTTCTGCGGAGTGGCTGTATGATTTTTGCCCATTAGGGTCCATTTTTAAAAAGGTGCGATACGCCTTTTTTGGCCATTGTGGTATTTTTTTTAAAGGTGGGATACGCCATGTTTTACCATTAGGGTCCATTTCAGAGGTTGGTGGACACGGGTGGGTAACACTTTTGTATTAGAGTGACCCCCTGGGGGTCTGGGGATATGTCGGGCGTGATTTTCTTGTCAGGATATACAGAGTATTTACAAAAAAGCGGAACCCAACTTCCACCAGCAATATCTTATGTAGTGAACATAGTTATGTTTATTGCCATATATCATTGCAAAGATAATTTATTACTCTTTCATTTGATACCATATTTGTAATAATTTAGCTTGTGGTTATCGAATTGCAAGCATTTTAAACGAGCAATGTTAAAATTGCTTTGCGCACAAGATTTAGATCTATTCATCAACACGGTATGATGGTCATTCATTGAAACCTCTCCTTATGTTCGTTTGTCTTGTAATCCTTTTGTTCCGTAAATAAATGAACATGGAGATACTTTTTAAATCAGTTCCTTGCCTGACCATGCAACTAACCACTGAACACGAGCACAAACATGTGCGGACAGACATGGGGGTCATGTGGAAGGACATTGGGGATGATTATGGACCATGAACTCTTCTCAAAGTTGAATAAAATGTAAAACTATGAATCAAGAAACATCGTGAAATGTTACTTGACTTTGGCTATTGTTTCATTCTTTACATTGCATTTAACAATTACTTTCTACTCTTGTGCGCAAAGTACTTTTTACATAACCCTTTTTAAACAGGTTTTATTCAATCATGCATGACGTTATCACAACATATTTGGTATCAAACGAAAGAGTATGAATTAACCTGTGATATGACATATTGCAATAAATATAATTATGTTTATTAAATAAAATATTGCGGGTGGAAGTTGGGTTCCGCTTTTTTTTATAAACACCCTGTATTACGCTTGAACACAAATACTCAGAGCACACATAAGAACTGTAGGGGGCGAAATAATATATATTCTTTAGCAATGCGAAAGTAAGTACACTATAAAGGTCTTAAAGAACAAAATAGGAAAACAGAAAACACTGCAAATACAAAATAAAATCAGAAAATTAAGAAATTAGACATGAGTAGTCTACATACAGAACGTCTGTACATCTTCATGACATCATCAATTATCACAATATAATTTTTCAAAGTATTACAGTAAATCATTACTTCATTAGTATGAAACTAATATCATATATCACACTTCGTATAGATAGCAGTACCACTGAAATATTGTTATCAGGACTACAGATAAACTCAATGCTACATATAAAAACAAGTAATTAAAAAATAAAGAAGCAAGAATAAAACTAATGAAAACTAAATTAAATATTTGTTTACCCAAGTATCAAATAATAAGATCAGACCCAATATTCATAAACAACCATCAATACTATTGTCATTAGTTATTATTTCTGTATTATTTATCAATAATAAGTCATATATGTCTAGAATGAAACTCGAAACAAATTATAATCAATATCATAATGACCCTCAGCATAATTATATCGTCAGAGTAATACAAGTATAAACCAATTAAGACACTCTTTATGAACTACATGTATTACCAAACCCTGTATATTGCTCTACCACGATCCTGACTAATTACCCTACTCACACAAAGCAAGACAATGATCCTCTCCATCGTCTACTCTTATAGCTCGACTTCACCAAGTATGAATGTGACCTAAACATAATCAATATATATACCAAACTAAAAGCAAACAAACAGCCCCATTATCCATAAGCCTCACTTTAATGCATACAAATCATTACTCTACTTCAACAAAACAGTAATACAAACACATAACTTAGTATTATTTCCACTTCAGCCACAAACACAGCATGGAATGTGATCCTGCTATATTTTCTTTGAAATACCTAGTCTTAGTGATTTCAAAGTATCAATCTCCAAATGATAATTAATGCAGCCTAATTCTAACGAATATATTACATTACATAACAAGCAGTTACTAGTGCATGATCTCAATCTCTACACTATACAATGTACTTATTCTAATATATTCAGATTCCCACAATCACATTATCAAGGCTTCGTTTAAATGTAATATATCATAGTTTGAGACATTATTTCCAATAACAAACACTTAATTATTCATGATTATTCTGAAGTTCTTTAATTTACCCCCAATATAAAAATATATATTATAAAAATTCACTATATCATAAATTTTTCAAAAGTAAATTGCATAGATACAGTTGATTATTTAGATAGTAGTATTAAAAAAAAAATCATAATTATGTATATATTTCAAAAAGTCATGTCACAATTTCTTTATTAAATTCTATGAAAAATAATCGCGCAATAAATGCATAAATTGAAAAAAATATTTATGACAGAAAGTTTTCTTAGCATCGGCATGAGACCATTAGATAGTCAGTTTTTCTTTGCAAAAAGTCCAGCAGCATATTTGTTCATAAAAAGTCCATTGATTCGTAGTCACGTGACTACTTCAGGGTGCAGCATCTACAAACAATTCGTTAAAAAGGCAAAATAAGGCATTGAATTTCAGAAGCTTCCATATTTCAGCTTTACCATTACATGGTTAATTGTGTAGATCACCTACAAACGATCAATTAAAAAGGCAAAAAAGTGCAGCATTTAATTTCAGAAGTTTCTATATTTCAGCCTTACCATTTCATGGTTAAACATGTAAACAAAACCTAAGTACATGTTCATGGTATCAATCACATTGAATAACGTTTGATAAGAAATTAAAGAACATCAACAACTTTAAAACCAGACATTTATTTGAGGTCACCATCCAACCTCAAGTTAAAAAGGGCACTTAAGGCATTTAATTTCAGGAGCTCCTATATTTCAGCCTTAACATTTCATGGTTAAACGTGTACAAAAAACTAAGTACAGTGTATCATTCACATTGAATAACGTTTTACAATAAATAAAACAAACTATTAAAACAACGCATTCATTCGAGGCCTCGAACTAATGCGTTGTTTAATAGGCTTATGATGGCAGTCTCCTGCATGTGATCATTTTATCAATCTGATATATTTTATAAGGAAATTAAGTGTTTTTTTTATTGGAATGCAATCGATAATTTATTTCAGATCGCGCAAAATACAATGACAAAGAACAATGGTAATAACACAACTACACACAAGATGAAGCGCAAAATAGCCTTATTTAATGCTGCCACCAAGTACACATTTAATTAAAACCTACTTATTCACATAAGTAGCCTTATTTAATGTTGCCACCATACACATTTAATTAAAACCTACTTATTTACATAACTCATGCCTGTGTCACATACATGTACATATCACCGGATAGCGCCAATGGACACCCAACAGAGAGCCGAATTTGTGATCCGTCTTTTTGCGTTTCTTGTTTGGCAAATATGTAGTTGTCAGGCAAAGTACCTGTTGTTCTATCCGGCGGGATGTTTTTACTTTCACCATCGGATAATACGATCTCGCAAAACTATGCATAGGGCGTCCGTTTACGATATCCGATGATAATGTGACAACTTAAGGCATACAACATGAAAGACAAGAAAAAAGAACTAATACTTCCGGCCAATTACGCGCAGGCATAAAAATGGCCTGACCTAAACAAAATATACATTTGTTGCAATATAATTGATTTACATCTCTGTTTGAAAGCTGATCAATTGGGACTTAATTCTACATATATCAGTAAGCCTTTGGTCCTCTAATCAGGCCGGGTTATTTTGGCTATGCTATAGCCGAGGGAGTGGGAGTGGGGGGGGGGGGGGGGGGGGGCATATTCCACTGGCCCGACTGGGCAACCAAATATAACAGACTGCATAATATTATTCATTTAAGGGGGCTACCAGATTCAGGATTTAGGCCACTAGAATAACAACAGGAAAATCTTGTTTTTACTTGCCGGACTGGGTTTAAGTTAAATTCTAGCATTATTGCAAGTGTTGAAGCAATGATCTTAAATGGCACATCCCCTATTCAAGTTTACACACCTAAATGGCGTAATTTGCTTTAAAAATTCTACCCTGAATGCATGGTGCAACCTCGAAAAACTGTGCACCTGAAAGGGGAAGTTTTTTGGTGATTTTTGTTTTTCTTTTGAAGGGACACTTAAAGGGGAAAGAAACGCTGGAATTTTTGCTTGCTGTTACTTGGGTATCACTAGTAATGGAAATAATCAATGTTTTCAAAAACAAAAAACAAAAACTGAGCACTGGAGGCTGCCAACTTTTCCAGGTTATGCATGTAACTCTGTCAGTGGTAACGTAACCCGCTTTTGTCAAGGTCAGATAACGTTTCATACGGAACCGTTGGAACAGTTGATTAGTGGTTTCAAAAACATTGATAATTTCCATTATTAGTGATACCAAAGAGGAAACATACGACTAGAAGTGACAGGAATACTGCACTTATCACTAACAGCAAGCGAAAATTCCATTGTTCCTTCCCATTTAACCCATGATTCAGGGCTGGACCCAAAAATATTCGGGCTTGGGTCTATAGCAAAATCAATCAGTCCTGAACGGGTTAAGTGAGATGAGTGCTGAAAACCACCCCTCTTTTTAAGGAAAACGTTGACGACGCCGTATAGCTGAAACTGATACCCTTTCTTTGGACGCGGGTTTGTAGTTAGTCATGTTGGGAGTGACACCCCCAGGGACGACGGTGAGACCGAGACGACGCCCTACAGCCGGCGCGGGTTTGTAGTCGGTCATGTTGGGAGTGACACCCCCGGGGACGACGGTGAAACCAAGACGACGCTGTCCAGCCGACGCGAGTTTGTAGTCAGTCATGTTTGGAGTGACGGCGGTGAGACCGAGACAAGCCTTCACCAGCCTTCCGATGCACAGCCCGCCCTGTTGGTATGCCTCCAGGTGGAAACTATTGGTGGCGCCCTTGATGTCGCCGTAGATCTCGTACCTATTCTTGTAGAGGATGAATATCCACCTAATGACGTCAATGACGAAGGACACACAGTTACCCTCCACGCAAGCGATGAGGTCATCGACAAAGTGGCGTAGTTGATTAATTGCAGCAAAGCCGGCATCACAGAGGCGCAGAGTTATCAATACATCGAACAGAGCCGTGCCAAAGAGATTTAGCCCTTTAAAGATCTGGAGATGGAGGGAAGGCATAAAGAATGAAATTGGTTCCCTTCTAGATTTTGCAGTGAAAGAATTATTTTTCAATCTGATTGATAGGCCTATGTCACAAAATATTTCGCGTAATACACTACGGTAATTTTAGGGGGTACATACTGATTTCAGGGGGCTATTTAAAAAATAGCCCCTGTGTATTTCCTACCCTGCTTCATATTGGTTCAATACATGACCCACATGAACATTGAAATTACATATATAGTAATTAATGAGATTATGTTATTATACAGGTAGAACTTAAAGTTTAATTGATTGTTTTGAATTTAATGTTGATTCTATATCTATTACATATAATACTTGCCTGTCCCTTTTCGAACGCAGCAAGCGATTGCTCGAATGTCTGCACAGTTAATGCTCCTTTGTTCACGCACACATCGAGGTTCACATTCTTGACCACAAGCCCTTCAAAGATACCTCGAATTAACTGCTTCAATTGTGAATCGGTAGATTGGTTGTAGTACGTCACATCTATCACAGGAATACATACATTGAAAGCCAATTATTCAGTGTGAACTGATATGCTTCAGTCATATCATGACATTGGACTGAATAATCATTCCTTGTAATATATCTTTAGATAGGAAAACGATGCCTTTCAGTGTCTCGACTGGCCTATTTCTCCCTTACGCGTCCACAAAGCTATCACATGAATGTATAAATTAAAAGCCAATTCTTAATCCGAAAATGAAATGAGGTTTGTTAGTCCGAAAATGCATTAGGGTTCGTTAATCCGAAAATGATATAGGGTTCGTATTGAATCTTTACGATTAACGAACCTCATTTCATTTTCGGATAAACGAACCTCATTTCATTTTCGGACTACGAACCTCATTTCATTTTCGGATTAACGAAACTTCGGATTAACGAACCTTCGGAATATCGAAACCGATTTCATTTTCGGAGAAACGAACCTTCGGAATAACGTACCTTCGGAATAACGAACCTTCGGAATAACCGAACCTTCAGAATAATGAGCTTTTACCAAGGAATAATACGACTAGAAGTGACAGGAATAGTGCCTTTATCACTCACATCAGGTGAAATTTCTAGCATTTTCTTCCCCTTTAAGTGAGACGAGTGCTGAAAACCACCCCTCTTTTTAAGGAAAACGTTGACGGCGCCCTATAGCTGAAACTGATACCCTTTCTACGCTTTCTTTGGACGCGGGTTTGTATTTACTCACCTCGCTGCACAACACTGATATACATCTTGCCAACTAGGTAGCGTGCTTGGTAGGTCCCATTGGGCAGGTATGGGGTCATGATCACCTTGCCAGTAGGCACCGGGTTGCCGCCAGGATTCAAGCCCCCCTGAACGTATCTAAACAAATAGGGGGAGCGGGTGCAGAAAATATTAAAATACTCACACGAAATAATTCTTTCATACTTCTTGGCCATAATTCTCATCAACAGGTGTTTCTATTAATACCAGTAGACACCGGATTGCCGACAGGATTCAAGCCCCCCTGAACGTATCTAAACAAATAGGGGGAGCAGGTTAAGGGGAGCAGGTTAGGGGTACAGGACGTATTAAAATACTAAAACAAAATCATACACTCATACTTCTTGGCGGAAATAAAATAAAAATCAATTCAATTCAATTCAATTTAAATAAAGTATCATCAACAGGTTAAATGCAACATGGTGCTAGTTATAAAACGCGTTGTTGGCTTTTAAGTTTTAATCCCCAGTTTTCTGCAGTTCTGCATACAATAAGGATTCCTTCACTCTATCTGGACAAAAGAACGGACCCTTCGTTAAAATTGAATAGAGGGTGCTATATTCGCGGTAAGATGGCGCGCCGCTGCTTGGTGACCTTTTTCTTTTGGGTCTTGCGCATATTTTAAAACAAACATTTTGAAAATCGGACCTACCGTTATGAAGTCACGTGACCTTTTGTCTATGCATGTCAGCCCAAAAATCGCTCAATTTCGTGATTTGTGTACAAAACATATGGAAATATCAGTTTTCATAAAAGGAGGTATATCATTGGTTATTTGGTCTTGTTAAAGGGTACCACCACCCCAAAATAATAATCTTTTTATAGAAAGGTAACATCTTTAGTATTCCATTCCTTCAATAAGTTCACAAAAATATGTTTTCAGAAAAAATATATAATTGGAAAACGCATCACCATTCTCAGCCATGCGGTCATGCGGTCTGAATGCGCAGACTATTATGCGAGCAGAGCCAGCTGCGGCGCTCTAAGCAGAGCGAACGAATCATCCGGGATTCTACAAACGTACGCGTGAATCGCATTGGCGCACTCGCAAATGCCTGGCCC
Source organism: Echinarachnius parma (assembly GCA_037951105.1). Taxonomy (NCBI): domain Eukaryota; kingdom Metazoa; phylum Echinodermata; class Echinoidea; order Clypeasteroida; family Echinarachniidae; genus Echinarachnius; species Echinarachnius parma. The sequence goes on from JBAMJV010004463.1 coordinate 77,106, forward strand.
GTGTGGAACCACGAGATAGCCGTGGTTCCGTAAGTGGTGGAAATTAATTGCTTTGTTTATGAATTACACAACCCTTTGCAAAATGTTGGGTATCTATTTGATATCACAAAACTGTACCAAAACATATAATAATGTGTTGTCCTTTGCCTGGTGGTCCCCTTTAACATTTTATATTGTTTGTTTTGGAGTTCAAAATAGTTGAATTATAGTTAGAAATAAAATGATCAACAAAAACAATAAAATACATAAGTAAAAAAACAAAGAAATACATAAGAAATTATAAAAACAATAGAAAACATTATTATTCCAAATGCTCTAAAGAACATATATAGTGAAAACCAATGTTTAATTATGAATATGCAAATGAATAAGCAAATGATATAAATATGCAAATGAATACATTTTTCAAAAAATTAAAATTACCATTGTATTTTATACACTTCACTTATCACTTATCACGGGGATCTCGGCCGCAATGCGCCCGATCGCCGTGGAAATGTGCACGCATGATAAGTGAAGTGTATAAAATACAATGGTAATTTTGATTTTTTGAAAAATTCATTAATTTGCATATGTTTGGTAATTTATGCAAATAAGGTCATAAAATAAATATTTTTACCCATAAATCATATATTCTTCATAATTAAACATTGGTTTTCACTATATATATTCTTTAAAGCATTTGGAATGATAATACGACAAAATAATTTGGAAGAGCTAGGTTCTTCTTTATGTTAAAAACAAACATATAAAATGTAAACAAGACCAAATAACCAATGATATACCTCTTTTTACGAAAACTGATATTTCCATATGTTTTGTACACAAATCACAAAATTGAGCGATTTTCGGGCTGACATGCATAGACAAAAGTTCACGCGACTTGGTAACGGCAGGTCCGATTTTCTAAATTTTTGTTTTAAAATATTTGCAAGACCCAAACGAAAAAAAGTCACCAAGCAGCGGCGCGTCATCTTACCGCGTTTTGGAGCAATCAAAAAAATAGCGGAGGGGGGGGTGGGGGCCATTATGACCCCCCGGCCTTTTTAGGGTTAAAGGGGACCACCAGGCAAAGAACAAAAAAAATAACTAAACACAACAAAAAAAGTCCCCCTAATCAAAATAGCGTAACTTTTAACGAAAGGTTTTGAGCAAAATAACTTGGCAGGATTGCTCCTACACTTATTGACTAACTTCTCTTTGAAAATGGGATTGATCCGCCATGTCATGCATGAATGAGCACATATTAAATGCAAAATTGTCACTTTTCAAAAGGTCACAAGAGTCAAAAAGTGAAAATTTTGCCTTTAATGCGTGGGGAAAATGTAAAGAACAGTGTTGAAATGAGAAACGGCATCATACCTGTAGTCCACATATTGGTAATTGTTGGCTCCCACCGGATAGATTGCAACCCAGTCCCCACTCGAGGCCTCATCGGCAGCTACTGACCAGGAAACCGTCAGGTCTGACTCCCATGGAACAGAGCTTGGTGTAGCATTCATGGATCTGAATGGCTCAACCGACACTATCTATTAGCACATAGTGACAGAAAGTTACAAATAATATAATATATTTGTGTGATAATATACTTGATTTATATAGCGCCTAATATGATTGATAATCATCTCTAAGCGCTTTACAATAATATTATCAACCCCGGTCATAGGATACAATGCAAAACCAGCACTCATTGTGTGTCCCATCTCCACTCCCTGGGGAAAAATTAAGTTTGACCAAAACTGCACTCTCTATACCAAAACTTAACTGTCCCTTTAAATGTAAAAAGAAGGAGAAAAGGTAACTGTGAGAATGGAGACTGAGCAAAGGCCGATCCACCAACCACCCCCGGTTTAATTAATCCTTACTGAATCTACCATTAAACCCCTTTACTATGGGAACCGAGGGGGTTTTGTACATACTACAAAGTTTATGGAGATTTCAAAAACTCGTAGCGAACGGGTTAAAACAAGAGAGGGATTACTATAAGGGAACATCTACAAAATACGTACGCACGAGAGGGGGGTGGGGCTGGTTTATGCTAATGCGTATTCAACCACATGCGTAAAAAGTGCGTACAGGTCGGGGGAGTGGGGGGGGGGGGGGTCAATTTCAGACAATAATTTGCGTATGAACTTTGTAGATGGCCCCTTAGTACCTGTGAGGTTGGACACTGAGCAAAGGCCGTCCACCAACCACCCCCGTTGACCGTGAAGTACGGGAGGGTAGAGAACTGGTCATGAGGGAAACACACATTTTCTGACTTACAATCAATTTGTTAATTCTTACAGTTGATTGCATCTCTTTCTGCAACAGGGTTAAATTAATCGCTGCTAAATATACCAGAGTCGTGTAATAAAAGTGAGGAATTGCTTAGTACCTGTGAGGATATTATATCTCTTTCTGCAACATAGTTTAATCAAGCGCTACTGAATCTACCAGAGTCGTTTAGTAAAAAGAGACGGAATCCTATAAGTACCTGTGCAGATTGTATTTCTTTCTGCAACAGGGTTCCATCAATCGCTACTACATGAATCTACCAGAGTCGTTTAATAAAAAGAGAGGGAATCTTATTTGTATACCTGTGTGGATGGACACTGAGCAAAGGCCGTCCACCAACCGCCCCCTTTGACCGTGATGTACGGGAGAGTAGAGAACTGGACCTCAGAGAGTTTCTGTCCAGGTAGCTTGGTCCAGTCATGCCACGGGGCATCCCTATACAGCTGCCACGCCTGCCACAACCTGCAATGAATGAACACATTGTTGTATATTATATTCCAAAGCTTCCACGCTAATTTCCTACATTATACTCTCTTAGTGAACAATAATTAAGTTGCTTGATTGGGCAAGCAAACTAAACCATTTATGAACTTTGACATCCCTCTGCTGCTGCTGACTTGCCCATTACTTCTAGATAGGATTTACACATATGAAATTGCATTATACACCATTGGTTGGCTCGATTGGCCAAGCAAAAGGGCATATTTAACAAAAAGGTTTTTTTTAATTGGAAATACGCAATATAAAAATGAATTATTATTATTATTATTACAAATTTACCAACTTGTTGTTGGAATGGTCTACTAAAACTATTACATTTCAGTTCTAAGAATATTATTTTTGGGTCGTGGTTCTCTTTAGAACTCATCAAGGACGGAGTCCCACATATTTGAGGGTTAGTATTCCTACACTTCAGCAAGAAGATAAACATTTTTCTGAACAAGTGTAAATGTCGTTATTTGTAGAGCCCTGTTATGCTACCCTACACCTGCTTTAGTTTATTTTGAATTATTTTTGTTATTGCATAGATCGCTACAATTTAGGAAAATCCTTAAATTGGCAAAACATTGGTAAAACAGATTTTGCCGTTCAAATTGGCAAATTTGCGGCAAACACACTACATATTTGTCTTAAAATGTAATTACTTATTATTTTCCATCTATTTGTTTGTCATAACAAGTTCGAAAGATCAGGAGTTGTCAATTTGTAGAGGAAAACAATGATCAAGTTTGCCTATAAATCGCTCTCGTTCTTGAAGGGTAAATTGTTATAACTAATGATACTCACTGGCCAGTGGCGTCGTCCACGCTAAAAAGCTCCACGCCAAAGTGGACGTTGCGGCTGACAGCCACATTGTTGGGCGTCTTGGAGACAAAGGGCATTGGACCCCCCGTCTGGTGCCAGTTCCCCCACGTGCAGTACCCCCAGGGGTTGTCCACCTATGAAGTTTGTTTATTGTCAATATAATAATCGGTTCGATATTTACAATTTTCACAAAATATATATATATACATATTCATATAACAGACAAATAATACACCTTGAACTTAATAATACAATGGAAGAATTGACAAAAGTGGCAAAGAAAAAAGCACAATTCTAGTCAACGTTAGCCCCGATGATACTAAATTAATTGACATAAACAAACAGAAATACTGAATTTTAAAAAAGACCTAAAATGAATTATTTGTCATCAGTTACTGTTGTTCTATTAAATTCAATTAAATTAAATTCAAGGTATTTTATTCACTCATTGTAGCCAAAGGCTAAATTACAAATGAATGTGCAGAGTTTAAAACATTAAAAACATCATACAAATTAATAAGAATCATACACAATATTCTACAAATACATACAAATTTAATGAACTACATAATTATGTATAATGATTACATCTAAATATTGCCTAAAAACAATTTTGGAATTGAAATATAAATATTGTGCAGTTTCATCACAATGTAAACAAGGTACTCACTGCAAAGGTATTGTTATAGTGATTGGCAAAAGCTTTTTCCGTTTAACATTTTCTCTTTAAATCAATCGGTAGGTTGTCTACCTTGTCACACGTGGCCTGCTCACAGCGGTGGACGTATCCGTCCTTGCCCAAACCAGCGACTAGGAGATTCCCGTTGAAGATGTTCTTGTAGCCCATGACACTGGCCACTGGTCTGGTGTTGGAATCAAACTTTGGTGCATCTTTGGGGGGGGGGGGGGGAATGAAAATCTTAGGAGTTATATTTCACATTACAATCCATTCATTAGAGACCGACACTGCGGTGGACATATTCGTCCTTGTCCAGACCAGCCACTAGGAGCTTCCCGTTGAAGATGCTGTAGCCCATGACACCGGCCACTGGTCTGGTGTTGGAAACAAACTTTGGTGCATCTTTGAAGGGGGGGGGGGGAGAATGATAATCTTGGGAGTTATATTTCACATTACAATCCATGCATTAGAGACCAATACAGCGGTGTACACATCCGTCCTAGCCCAGACCAGCCAGACTAGGAGCTTCCCGTTGAAGATGTTGTAGCCTATCACAACGGCCACTGGTCTGGTGTTGGAAACACACGTTTGTGCATCTTTGAGGGGGGGGGGGGAGGGGGGGGGGGGGGAGAATGAAGGCTTCACAGGTCGAAATTCCCATAGAACCAAAACCCGAAGGAGACCCATATAAACCCATAAGCCTATTAGTTTCTATAAGTTTCAATAGGGAAAGACGAACATGGGATTCTAAGGGTTTCCTATGGGTTTTCTATGGGTATTGATTATATGGGAATTTAAACCTAGTACATGTCTACGGGTCCCATATAAACCCATATAAACCCATAGTAACCCATAGCAAATCCATATGATTGTCCTATGGGTTTCTATGGGAATTTCGACTTGTGTTAGGAGTTATACTCCACATTATACACATATTATTTGTAAATGGTCATGATGGTATGGCCATACCAACATACAAAACATGCAATATCATCGGTGCAAACAAATATACTTGATGCAAGGGTGACCAAGGAATGTGGGCTTGTACATTTTTTCAGGAAATTTTTATCACCATAAATACATCTTGTTTGCATGCATTTAATTCTGTGCATTTCTATTTTTTTTTTGTCAGGTAAAACAAATGTTTCTTCTAACTTTCCATTCACACATTTCGGGACCACAGGCACAGAAATTAAGCAAATTCAAACAAAACAACCCTCCCCTAATCCCATATTTTCCCATGACAATTAACGACTGTGACAAGCTACCTCAAAATATAATGCTCAAACTGCCTTCTTTGGACCAGTTTAAGGTGGCTCTTGAAACCATTTAGTTCCCTTTTCACGAACGTTTAGCCTCATCTAGATGCTGAACAGGCGTTGATAACTATTAACATAGAACTAGAACTAACACCTATGTTACTATACCTGCTTTGCTAATTTCTAATGATTTTTATTATTTTGAAAATCGCTACAATTTACGAAAATCCTAAATTGGCAACATATTGTCATATTTTCAAAGCAGATTTTGGCATTCAAATTGGCAGCTTTGCTGCAAGATTACTTCAAATTTGTCTTTACATTTTAATAACTAAATATTGTTCACTTATTTTGACGTCATTAAAATGTAGGGGAAAGATAGGAGTTGCCAATTTGTTGAGGAAAATAATAACAATAAATTTAGCTCTGACATATAGCTCTCTCCTTACTTGGTTACATAGAATAAGAACTACAATATAATGTACAACTACTCACGGGCCATAGATCGCCAGCCAGCAAAGCTGTTTTCGTTGTGTTGCCATGTTCGGTGGATGACACCTCCTGGGGAAATCATGAAGGCTTCATACTTGCCAGTGAAAGGATTCATGATGAAGGTTGCATCCGTCCCAAGGGCTGCTGACCCTCCGAGAAGGATCCAGGAACCAAATCCAGTGGAGCTTCCTTCAGATTAGAAAATGAAACTAAAGTAAAATGCTTATCAGAGCTTCAGGTAAGCAGTCGACGGCTTAATTAGAGATTCAGCCTTTCAGGTTAAGCAGTCGAAGGCCCAATTAGAGCTTCAGCCTTTCAGGTTAAGCAGTCGAAGGCTTAATTAGAGCTTCGGGATCCAAATCCAGTGGAGTTTCCTACAAATTAGAAAATTAAATTAAAGTAAAATGCTTATTAGAGCTTCAGGTAAGCAGACGACGGCTTAATTGGAGTTACAGCATTTCAGGTTTAGCAGTCGAAGGCTTAATTTGAGCTTCAGCCTTTCAGGTTAAGCAGTCGACGGCTTAATTAGAGATTCAGCCTTTCAGGTTAAGCAGTCGAAGGCTTAATTAGAGATTCAACCTTTCAGGTTAAGCAGTCGAAGCTTAATTAGAGCTTCAGGATCCAAATCCAGTGGAGTTTCCTACAAATTAGAAAATGAAACTTAAGTAAAATGCTCATTAGAGCTTCAGGTAAGCAGTCGACGGCTTAATTACAGATTCAGCCTTTCAGGTTAAGCAGTCGAAGGCTTAATTAGAGCTTCAGCCTTTCAGGTTAAGCAGTCGAAGGCTTAATTAGAGCTTCGGGATCCAAATCCAGTGGAGTTTCCTACAAATTAGAAAATGAAACTTAAGTAAAATGCTTATTAGAGCTTCAGGTAAGCAGACGACGGCTTAATTGGAGTTTCAGCCTTTCAGGTTAAGCAGTCGAAGGCTTAATTTGAGCTTCAGCCTTTCAGGTTAAACAGTCGAAGGCTTAATTAGAGCTTCAACCTTTCAGGTTAAGCAGTCGAAGCTTAATTAGAGCTTCAGGATCCAAATCCAGTGGAGTTTCCTACAAATTAGAAAATGAAACTTAAGTAAAATGCTCATTAGAGCTTCAGGTAAGCAGTCGACGGCTTAATTAGAGATTCAGCCTTTCAGGTTAAGCAGTCGAAGGCTTAATTAGAGCTTCAGGATCCAAATCCAGTGGTTTCCTACAAATTAGAAAATGAAACTTAAGTAAAATGAATAAAAAAAATAATAGCTTGCATTTATATAGCACTTAATACAGGGTTTCTAAGCACAAGTATTATTACCCATGGTAATCAGGTACAGTTCAAACCCACACAAGTGAAAAACGTATTATGCTCTCAATGCATTATATTGTTTCTCAGTGCATAAAGTCCCAGAGTCACACTAATTGTGCATGCAATGAAACCCTTTTAAGTTTATGTAGGGTTAAATTGTGATACATAGGCAAAATATCACAATAAGGATTAAAGGACAATGAAATCCAGACAAATTGTTGTATGCACTATAAGACACTAAATATAATGAATAGTCTCTGAAAATTTGAGCACAATCGGTCAAGAAATAAGCAAACTATGGCTCTTTGAAAAGAGCCATGTATTTCTTCGAGTGACTCAAATTGGCAACGCACTTTGGCAAAGTTGTGGACAACTCCCCATACATTTTGTACACAATATTTCAGTTTTGTTAAATTTTCTCAAAATTTATGTTTACCCTCCGTTCGAGTTCAACATATATTTTGTAGAATGCTTTTATACATAACATATCATGAGTTGGGGGAATGGGAAAATGTGACTATGAAGAAATCTGGAAAAATGGGAACATTTGTGTACAAAACATATGGGGAGTTGTCCACACACTTATCAGAGTGCGTTGCCAATTTGAGTTCCCCATAGGAATAAATGGACATCTTCAAAGAGCCGTATTTTTCTTGTTTCTTACCCGATTATGCTCTAACTTTCAGAGATTGTTCTTCTTAATCTCTTCAAGACTATGAAAGCAATATTTTGCTTGGGTTTCATTGCCCTTTAATAATATCTTAACATTCATAATACTTTTGTCTTCCTCTATATTCTAAATCAAACTTTTGAAATACAGGAAATATGTTAGTTGATGATCTATGATCAAGTCAGGATGTAGTCCTAGGGGATGTTTCACATAGATTCAAAGTTGAACGTTGCTCTGTTGAGCTTAATTATTATGAAAAGCCATTAGTTTCTTTGTAAAATTGTTGAAACAGTTCCTTTAAAAGGCATACATTTTGTATTGAAATCAGTAGCATTTGTTGTTATCAAGAAGCATTGAAGTTAATGAAATACATTTGTGTTGGAAGTTTTAAATACTTGATTTTGTAAAGTTGTTTTAATATATAAATATCTTATTCCATGGCTACAATTGGCTTTCCATAGTATCAAGTCCACCTTAGACGCGATAAGTTCAAATTGGGATCTTTGTTAAACACTTGCCCTAGTCTCCTAGATTGTTTACCTTTGCAGAAAAAGAGCTGAGAGTTATAGATGCTTTTTGATCGAGCGAATAGGAGGATGTTATTCTTATATGGACCCACGAACACAGAGTCAAGTAACAAACCCTGACTCCCGTCTGTGGGCAGACGATTCTGTCCGACTCCTTTCCAGGTGGAAAATTTGAAGTAGGCGGCTTGGTCTTGCTTTGCCGTGTAAACCTGTCCATCAGACAACTGTACGAAGATCTGGAAAAAGTGTAGGAAAAGGATAAATAGTACTTCATTGTACATTAACTCCATTATTTTATGGAAATATAAGCTGATTTTATCTTTAGTTTTAGGTGTGTACTAATACGATAACATCAACAAACAAAAGCTTTCTTTAGATATTTTTTTTTTGGGGGGGGGGGGGGGAGGGACATGGCAAATATTGCATACACCTAGATAGTGAAAATCTCCATCTACAAAATTATCCTGGTTAAACATAATTTGACATAATTTGTCCTTTGAGTTGATATTTAAAAATTGTCCAAATCATTTAGGAATAAAATACATATAATTAGAAAAGGTAACGCTTAGATCATATTTTTTCCATCTTTTGAGTGCCCCAAACATTAGTTTTGGGGGTACACAAAAGATGGAACTTTGTATGTACATGCATGTGCAAATATGGTATGTTATTCAACTATTTTATATTCAATCATCCAATTTGTATTGTTACCTTAGATTAACAGTGCAGTGTTATAATTGGTATGATAAATTGACCCCAACTTAACTATTTCAAACAAAAATCACTTGGACTTGGAGTTGAAGCTTTCCCACTTATCTTGTACATGTGTTTGTGATTATCATTGAATTGAATTTAAGAGCATCTATAGACGGTTTCCGACCGTAGTCAAGAGTATCTTATTTTGAATACTCAATCGTCCATATATGTAGCATCCAAATACGGATACCTCACGCCAAAGATCGGGATCCAATCAAATATTGATTGTCTCTGTATTCACTAGATATTCATTTTCTATGACATTCTCACATATCATTCTCATGAATCTTACAATGAAATCGGTATAGAGAAGGCAATAACAACAATTATGTGCATCTTAACAATTATAACAATTTCCATTACCATTTCAAAACAAAAACATTTTACTTGTAGGCATGATGATCACTTGCATGCATACACAACAACTAATGTTCATATAGTATACCATTATGTTTCGTTTCATATTTCATTATGTAATTAAATTCTTCAATACTCCAAAAATACAGTTGACTAAACTAATGAAATTCATACATTATGGCATTACATTCTTACAAACTCCTACAATGCAGTGTAGAACATGGTGGCATACACATTTTAATCATCATGGTACAGTTTATGAAAAGTTACCCTCTTTTGATTTCATTCTAGACATAAGTCAAATTTATTAGTATTTCCAAAAATACTTACATGTAAAAATCTAATAGTTACATGTGGTATTAACAATTTTAATTACAACAATTAGTCAGATTTCAACAATTAAAAACATATACAAAATGTTATCGTAGGCATGATCACTTTCATGCCTACCCAACAACAAATAAAATACCTATTTGGTTGCATCTGGTCACTGGACTATTTAACTTTATACAATATTACATATATAGTACCATTATGAAATTAAACTATTCCATACTCCTAAAATACAGTTGATAACATGGTTGCCTACATATTTGTAATTGTATATGAATAGTTACCTCTTTTGATTTCATTCTAAAACTTAAGTGAAATTTATAGTATTTCAAAAAACACTTGTATCTAATGTAGTTAAAGGGGTAGTACAGTTTTGGTAAGGCTCAACTTTAATAACCAAACATGGACAGTAACATTATAAAACTAATAGTTTTAACTCCACCATGCTCGAAAGGTATACAAAATTAAAAACGACTAAGTAAAAAGCCCGTTATCATTAAATAAAGAGCCATTGATTAAATCTCAAGCGGGCGCTCTCTAAAAAGGCATTGGTTTCAACCATTTTTCATACAAAATTATGCATACATGTGATGTTTTATTATGATTAAATAGAGAGATCATCAACAACTATTTAAAAAACGCTTTTGAACATTTTTGAACAAGTGCAAGCATTCTTTTATTTTTTTGAAAAATTCATCTAATTATTTGGGCCCCAAATAATTATTAGGTCAGATATATTAATTGATATTTTAGCCGTTTCTGGGCCGATTTTGACCAAATAAAGTTTATTCTGCCATTAAAATTGTATGTTCTCGCAAATTCGACACTCAGTTTTTCATTACCTCACAAAAAAAAATGTGATGTGCAGCGCCCTCTCTACCAAAACTAAACTACCCCTTTAAATGTGGTATTACAAAATGTTAATTACTACAATAAGTCAAATTTCAACAATTTGCAGCACAAAAGAGTAATATAAATTTACAATGTAAAGGGCTTCAACAAGGCATATGATTTTGTAAGTGAAAACATGTATTCACGTAGAAAAAGCCATGGTGCGATACAAATTGTAATTATCATAATACATCAATACTCATCTTTTAATTTTATTCTAAATATAAATTAAATTTATTGTATTACAAAAAACACATGTATTATATATATATACTATTAAAACTGAAAATTAATACAATATTATGTTTTCCAAGATTTCAGCAATTTGCAGCACCAAAGTGCGAGAATCGATATAAAGGGATCCAAAAAACCTATACATAATTCGAGAGCCCATTTAGCTCTTACTCATCGTCTTACGGTTGAATTGAATGTATTGCATTTGAGATAAAAGATTGTGTTAAAATGTTGTGAGGCGAGTGTGAGCTACGAGTAACGAGGCGTATGCCCGAACAATTTAAATAAAAAATATTCATGAAGGGGGTGGGTAAGTTGCGAATTGTGTTGAGCTTCTCAATTATCTGTTCACGATGCAAGTTTGCAATTGTAGCTAAATCTACTCCAATAATCTTTAAAGTGATTCAGGTAAAGTGTCAGATATTGCACAAAATGACATTTGAGACTTCAATCCTATATCAATATCATTGTAAAATACAATTGAAAGATTTGTGAAAGTTTGAAAGAAAACGAAAACCGTTTACCTCGTGAAAAAAGGGAATATTGATTTCATATTTTATCACCGAAAACTGATGGCTTACCGTAAATTTGTCACAGGAATGATGGTCCCGCCGTTGATATGCGCACCCGTACATGTACACATCGGCTCAGCTCAACAGTCGCGGGTACATCGACTCGTTGAATTGCGCTGCCGTGTCTATCGGGGAGGTTCAGCCCGTGATCGCGTTGCCTGCATGTTGCGCGCCCGCCGGGTGGGCGTGAACGTAATAACTACAGCTACCGTAGCTACCAAATAAAAGCAACTCCACGTACGCATATTCTGAATTTCGATTGTTCTCTTTCAAATTTTCTTATATAATTACTCACTCTCCCTCTCTCATATAGTAGGCAACATCCGCCATATTGTGTATTCATTTTTCATGGAGACAATCGAATAGCGGGTCAGACTGAAAGGGGGCACACCGTATATTTTTTTCTACAAAATTTCCCCCCTGTATAATACATTATTGGCTTTCTTGCAGTGGCATGACTATTTTGAAAAGTGGGGGTTGGGTCGTGGAAGGGAGCAGGGATGGTGTGGGAGGGGTATCGCACTATCGACCCTCCCACAGTAGGGAGCTTTTGCAACTTTTCACTCGAAACAATGTGCAGTGTGTTCCTTACCTTGGAATATACTAGAATTCAAGAAAGCATGACCTCGGGACCACATGATTGAAACCATTATAGAAACAGGCATACACCCTACATGCATGTCTATAATATATAGGCTACATTTGGGGAGGGTATGTGGGTAGATTTGTTGTATGTATCACCTCGGAAGTATGCTAGTTGTGCAAAGGATAGATATCCCCCACCATTCACCCTGTCATACCCCCAATCTATTCCTGTGATGTTTATATTGCATGTCTATATATAGGCGACATTTGGGGAGGGTATGTGGGTAGATTATTTGTATGTATATCTTTAGAAGTATGCTAGTTATGCAAAGGAGAGATATCCCCCACCCTTCACCCTGTCATACCCCCAATCTATTCATGTGATGTTTTGTATTTTTATGGCAAATTATTAGGGGGGATGCGCCCCCAGGCAACATCACTGCATGTAGAGGTTGCTCCCCATGTACTCCTTATTTTTAATAACACAGTGAATGAAAGATATAGATTTTCAGACAGTGTGAGCACATTATTTATCTTTTATGTCAACCAGTTGCAAATAACTACAAGTCTGTTTTGTGTTAGTATCTAACATGCGCACACACACCCACACTCACACATACTCTGCGGATACATCACTACACAGAGCCCACATTTACATTCAAGTACAGTCAAACCTGTTATAGCAGCCACCTTTTTATAGCAGCAAACCTGCCTATAATTGCCACCAAACATGATCCCTTGCAGAGAAAAGGAATGTAATGGAACCTGTCTATAGTGATCACCTTTCTACAGTGGCCACTTTGATTGGCAGTCATGGTACACAGGTTTGACTGTACATTTTCATGCTTCTAGCCGTTTTCCCCCTTTACCTGGTACTATGTGTGCATTTTTTACATTTCAAACTAACAAAATCGCCTGTTTGTGTATGCTGGTAAATTGTACTTTTTTGAAGTAGGATTTACATTCCTGAAATTTGAAGCAATGCAAATGGTTGAATAACTTGTGTATTTACACAGCATTTTCACATTTTATGAAAATCAATTATATAACAATATGCAATTATTGTTATTTGGATACTTTGTATTTAATTTTTCAATAAATGCAGAAGCAACTGTTACAAAAAATGAAATACTGGGTGATTGATTCAACTTTTGGATGTGTGCAGATCATGTAGTGTCTCTGTGAATTTATTTATTTATTTATTTATTTATTTATTTTGGTATACATTTCAAACTGATCAGCAGCAGTGCTGAAAGGATCAGTGTACATTGAACATCAAAACATACATAGTATAAACAATACAATATAGCAATTGTTACATTCGAATTTGAATGAATTGGAACAACAAAATTTACAAAAGTAAATCACTATAAAATAAACAAAGCTACATTACACAAAGAATAAATATCAGATCATTGTGCATAATTGTGTCTCATACATTGTCCACCTAGCCATTTGGTTGATCCTGATCTATGAAAAATACAATTGAGTTGGCCGACCCTTCAATACCCTGCACATAATAGGGGAAGCCTCTGTGAATCCAAGCAAAAGGAGGGTTAAAAGGACAATTGGCATAGTGATACACACTCACATTTCTTCATGGGTGTTATTAGCAACTTCAATCATACATTATATCAATAACCTTGTACAATTATTCTGAATTATATTATTTATTAGTATTTCATCTGAGAAAAACAATGGTTTGTTTGAGTTTTAAAAAATGATAAATTTATGTCATACAGGGAAACCCCGTTTAGCTCGCTTATAACGAGGTACCGTACTGCCCACTGATTTGAACTACAAATTAAAAACATCCTTTTTCATTAAATCATAATTACCTTTATCACATGTAATAGAGAAGACATGAAAGATATATTATCAAATTTATTTTGATTGAATTTGAAAAAGATAACAGATTGTTGCTATGAGCACTATTCGGTCATTGTTACTTCCCGCAACAAAACTTATCTTTGTTGATACAGTGGAACCTCCTAACAAGAGGTACCGGATACAGCGATGATAATTTTTCACGTCAAGGATCTTTGTATTTTATTATTTTTAAGCCCAGACACAAGATACCCGACATAAGGTATTCAATCCAATTGTGCCTGAGGTGCTTGTTATAATAAGGTTTTGTTAATTTTTGCCAAAATGTGTGCGTGAATAATTCCATGCTAAAGAGTTGTATTTGAGAAATGAACTGTTTATGCTATATATCAATTTGAAGGCCTTATCGGTAGGGCCTTAACCCCTTGACCACAGGAACCAAGTGGGTTGTGTACAAAGTCTATGGGGATTTCATAAACTCGTAGGGAACGGGTTAATTTGGCATCAGCATGGTGAGGGATCTGTGGGCAATCACTGGCCGAACATCCCTGCCACTTCCCACGGTCGACGTCCACATCTAACATGTCTCATACGCTAGAAGTCCTGCTCCAATATTATGGTGTTTTTGCTCAGCGACGTACAGAGCTTTCAACGACGCAGGGAGCGATCTATTGCCCCGTTCACCGCGCTCAAATAACTTTCGTTGACAAGCAGTTTCGCTAATTTGGTGAAGGCGGACGTACATTCGTAGACTGCATGACGTCACATCTCGTTGTCACAAGCAATGTATAGACAACGCATGGCTGGCTTGTATTGTTAACACGCCAACTAATTGTCTATGTACTACACATGATAGAAATGTGCTGAATGTTTACCTCGCTACAAGCATGTTGATTGGTTGACCATAGAGCTGTATCGTGCCGTCGCATAATAACCGGAATAATTCTGACCAAAGTGTGTCGCAGATTTAAACCCAAGAACGGTCGGCCCGCCCGCTGTTACTGTAGGAAGTTCTTGATTTTGCACACGAACTGCAGGATTCCCCGTTTGCAAAAACCTGCTAGCTTAGTTCCTTGCTAATGGACGTTGTGGGTCCGTTTCCCGCAGGGTATGAGCATGGCGACTGAAGGGTCTGCGAGAACTTGGGTGTTGGCGGCCTGGTTATTTGTTCTGGGTGGTGTGGTATAGTGGGTGTGTAGAATCTTGATGGGTCTTGAAGAAATCTATAGAGAGGGTGAGATTTGTGAAAAAAGGAATGCAATCAGATAAATAGTAATGTGTAAGTCATGTGCACTTATTGCACAAAATGAACCACAAACATGTATTCATGTAGTAAAAATAGGATTTGATTTCTAATCAACATGGACCAAATTTGTTATTTTCCCTTCAGTTTGTTATTCAGCTGTTAGGATCGAAGCTACACTATAATTATTGACTCTAATTTTATTCCATTGTCAATTTTTCAGTAGCAGTTTTCATCTGTTTTTCAATCGGTATACAGTATACAGTATGCCTAATGCATTTGTCTCTAATAAGCAAAATAATAAATCTAAGGTCCACATTCTGAAAATATTGCAGAGATACAAAATAAAATCATGCTAAAATAATTTTCATCATTCTGAAAATGGTGTAAGGGAATGCAAATTCTACAATGCATTGTGAATCTTTTCTCATGTCCAGTAATGTCGGCCCTTGTTTATTGAGATTTTCTGTTATATAACATAACAATCAAGCCCATGATAAGTTTTCAAAATATGCGCTCAATGCACATTCTTTCCTCCTCTGACATTTATCTGTGTTGTTTTCCCAGTTTCGAATCCCAGTGAGATCACTTTGTGCAAGTATAGCAATTGACACACAATGGTATGCCAAAATAAACTCTCATTGATTTTGCCTGCTAATTTGAAGATGAAATTCTAGTTTCAGAACACAGATCTATCATTTATCTCTGTCCACAGTCCAAAAAAAGGTTCTCAATGAATTACCTTAACCATAAGTCAATCGGGGTCACCACCAGCACAAATCGTGTGAGTCGTGTCAGCATGCAGATTGCACGTCCATTCTATCGGTACTCGGAAATCCTCTATGTATAATGTCGAAGAGAACAGCCACATCCAATGCTATAAAATGAGGATAAAAATCAAAAAGTTGCTTAATGATGGCAATTGGTATGGAAAGTCAATTGCCTTATGTAAGACAAAAAGAAAACACTGATCATCCAAGGTTTTTGATTGCCAAGCCTAATATCTAATCATTAGACTAATGAAAAAAACTTGTCCTGAAGTAAGAGATTTGCAGATTAGCCGGAATTTTCCATGGAGGCGGAGGAGGGGGGGGGGGGGGGGGTGAGGTGGGTCACACAAGGGAGCAGAGCTATGCGGCTTTGTACGGCAACAACATGGGCGGCTGGCCGGTACAGAAAGTTTGACATATTTGACGTAGTCGTACAACATTTCCGAAGCCGAGAGTATGATTTAGTATTGGTTTAAAATTTTCGACATTTTCGAGGCCGAGACCACGGTTCTTCGTACTTTACGAGGTCAAGACCGCTAAAGTATCATCTCGGACCAGTAAAAATTTGAAATTGGGAGGTGGATCAATCCACCCAATGCACCACCTGACCACCACAATTCACAATGACAATAATTTTTTTATTTTGCAACATTTCACTTTTGTCTTTTGAGTTAGACCGAGTACTACACAGACACAGTGCATTCCAGACCATAAACCTAACATTATCAAAAATGAGCATCGATAAAAAAACACAAAAAAAGGATTACCCATTCTATATCAAATTTGAGAAGGCCCATCATTTCATAATCGTAAGTCATAACAAAAGAGATATCAACATAACTAGATCGGCAAATCTATTGCTTTCATGGCCTCTTTGACATGATTATCATTGTCATTTTCACAGTGAAAAAGACAATAATAATGTCAAAGAGACCATGAAAGCGATAGATTTGTCGATCTACACTCAAACTTGAATTGCTGATTCTGTAATTGGGCTCTATTGACTTGGGAGGACGTACCTTAGACGGGGCTTCGATCGGCGCTGAGCTGTCCCGGCCATGCTGACCGTGTGTGTCGTCTTCGATCACCTGCAGCTTCTCAGACTCAGCTCTGCATGCATCTCAATTATCAACCAAATTGTTGTTTTTTCTTCTTGATGAACCTCTAGATCTCCTCCCAGGCCGCATTCTCATTCGCATTTTATTTGTAGATTCTCAAACGGTTTCTTCAACAAATTTGCTAGTGGTATTTAGTACACAATGCAAATATGCACAGTACTTCGCTCACTACTACCGCTGTAGCTGTACGCGTATCGTACACGTATTACGTACGTACCGGCTCTCTACGAACGTACGTCTATAAGGTAGCTGTATGCAATATAGCCGGGCGGGGATCGGACACAATATAGCAGGCACGACAAGGTCAAAGGTCACCAAAGACGTTGATTAACGCTTTAGAAATAAAAGATTTAAATGATAATTATCTTCATACTAAAGGGACATTTGAAAAAATCGAACCCTATTTTATTCCTCTCTTACCATAAGCTAAACAACACGGTAGAAGAGAAACGAGGAAGCTCCAAGTCATTTTCGTGGATTTGGACACTTTACATGATTCACTTTAACTTGCATGGACGGTTCATTTTATTCTTTTTCTCCTGTGACATGTTACCATATGTACAAATGGGATTGCATGGCAAAACGCTCACTTCTACTGTCTGATAAAACAGTTTTAGAATCGTATCAACGTGAAATTTATTCGATTTCCGAATCTGAAAGAACATTCTTTGATTTGCTTTCTTCACCAACATTTGAGTGTTTTCTTTCCAACTCAACTTCTCATTTATGATTGTCCCCAAGTATTTGTAACTATCTACCCGTTCAATCGCCTTGCCATGTATAAACAGTGGCTCATGGTTTATGTCTGCACGCTAAAATCAATTACCATTTCTTTCTTGCGCACCCCTACTTCGAATTTGACCCCTGGGGTTGAACTAACAATAATGCGCTTGCGTCATTAAACTTTGGTTCGCCTGTGGCTGGGTTTTTTAATTAAAATATATTGGTATTTGCACAAACTGAAAACGCCTTGATTATTGTCAATTTTAATAGTCAATCGCGATTAGTTTGTTCTCGCTTTTTGTCATGTCTATGCTTTTCATCATGGCGAAATATTAAAGTGTACTTGTCCTAACAAGATAAGTCTGGAAGAGTACTAAACTCTCGTCATGCCCGTCATAGAGATCTAGAACGATTGTCCAAATCCTTAAAACTTAGTAAAACAAACTATCATGGTTCTCTCATACCTTGTTGCTTTAC
>JBAMJV010004464.1:0-83727 GCA_037951105.1 Echinarachnius parma
GTTTTTTTAGTTGTGTGTGGAGTTGTGAGGTTTTTGGGTGTGGTGGGGTGTGGGGGTGGGGTGGGTGGGATGTGTGTTGGAGGTGGTGTTAAGTGAAGGTGGTGTGGGGTGGGGTTTGGAATGTTGGGAAATTAGGGGGGTGGTTTTGATTTTTGTGTGTGATGTGGGATTGTAGTTGGTATTTTTGGGTTGGGAAAGGGGTTGAGGAAATGGTGGGAGAATTGGGAGGAGATGGGGGGGAAGGGGGATGGTGATTGGGAGAGGTTTTGGATTGTAGATGGGTGGGGGAAGGGGGATGGAATTGTGAGTAGAGGTGTGAGGGATGGGTTTTTGGGATTTGGATTTTGGAGGTTTGTTAGAAGGGGTTTTTGTTAGGGTGAGGTGGAATTTGGTTTAGTAGGGTGGGAGGGTGTGAAGTATGTTAGGGGGGATAGTTTATTTGGTAGGGTGGGGGGATGGGGGTTTTTGTGGTGGGGAAATTTTGGGATTTTGGGGGGGGGGGGAATTTTTTGGTTGTGAGGGGGTGGGGGGAGTGAGTGTAAGGGATTGGGGGGAAGGGGGTTGGGAAATAGTAGTGTGTTGATTGGGGTTTTGTGTGTGTAAAAGATTTTTTTTTATATGGATTTTGAGGGGGGGGGGTGTTTGTTGGGTTGGGTTTGGGGGAGTTTGATGGGGGGAATATTTGTGGTATGTGAATGGGTGGTGGAGGTGAATGAGAAGGGATGGGGGGTGATTGGGAGTTGTATTTTAGGGTGGGGATGTTGGGGGGTTTGTAGGGGAGTGTGAGGGATTTGTAGGTGTTGTGTGTTTGTGTAGGAATGGGATTTGTATTGGGATTTGAAATTTTGAAAGTGTTTTGGTGGTGTTTTGTGGGTTTGGTTGTTTGGTTTTTTGGTAAATGGAGTTGGGGGGGGGGGTGGTTTGGGTAAATGGAGTTGTGGGGGGGGTTGGTTTTGGGTAAATGGGAGTTGGTGAGGGGAGGGTTTTTGGATAAGTGGAAATGGGATATGAAAAGTTGTGTTAAATTGTTTAGTGTGTAAAAAAAAAAAAAAAGGGGATTTGTGTGTATTGTGGGATTTGGGGGATGTTTTGGGTATTTGAGGGTATTATGGTGATAGTATGTTGTGTTTTTTGTCCTCTCTCTTTTAGACTAAGGGCGGCTATGGCAGCCGATGTCGTAGCTCCGGGGATCCAATATTTGTTTGATAAAAACAATACAAAGAAAAAAGAAAGACATTAAAATGTTCCCCCCCCCCCAAAAAAAAAAAGGGACAAAAAGAAAAACAACAACACAAACGCACACACACACACAAACACACACAAACACACACACTTTTTTTTAACACACAAACACACAAACGCACACACACACACACACACACACACACAACAACAGCAACAACAACAACAACAACAACAACATTAACAAGACACATGATTATGAACACGCCATGCAACTGGTAGCAGTGAAGAGGTGAGAGGGGAGTGTGCAATGTATTTATTATCAAATGGGGGGATATTCCCCCTTACCCCCCCCCCCCCCCCCCCCCGCCTTATAAATTGAGTTACTGATGTTTTCATACTCCTCCAATAATGCTAGGAAATAATTAAAGCATACCCTTCATCCCTCCTCTATCCCAACCCAAGACTTTGATCCTCTTCGAAAAAAAGGGTGCAAAATAAGGTTGCTATGGAAACACGTTCCTTACCTTCATAAGTTTGTTATGAATCCTTTTATTTACGGACAACCAAAAGTATATAATCTTACGGTAGGTGTAAACATAGAGGTAATATCATAAAGTAGACGAGTGGGAGTTTCACGATTTTAAAAACAAAGGTTTAAAGAGATTTCTGGAATTGGTACGCGTAACTGGTAAAAGTGATTATCGTTCTGATGCTATGTAATTATTAACCCTTACAATTATTGGTGTGCAATTTCGAACCACACTATGGACAGACACGCACACAAGTGGGGTCATATACGAGTGGGAGGGGGAGGGGTATGGGGGATGCTAGCCTTTTAACAAGGCGATCGCGTCTAAATGGCTGCGCTGCAGGAACGACTGAACGCGTGGTGGAGACTATCCGGCGAGTGGTGGAGTGTGCATAGAGTAACTATAATATAAAGAGTGTGCATAGTAGTCGCGCTGTCCAGTCGTTCCGTGCATTCAACTAAGCTCAGACGAGACAGGCTTGTCAAAAGACTAGGGGGATGCACGTTCGCCAATAGTTTGGCAAAGCAGTACATACAAATAATGTGCCCCTAATGGTTGGCTTCCACCTCACCCCAACAATCATTGGACACAAACAATTTAAAAAGGGTTTTTAAGTCTTTTATAAAGGGTAAACATTGATAAATAATAATATATATACGTAATCTTGCTTCCCCCACCCCCATACACCATTTCTACATGTATTTGACCAGGCACGCTACGCCACTGAGTGGGGCGTGGGGTCTCAAGTTTCCCCTCCCATCCTCTCAACCACCATGATGATAAAGCACATCGGTCACCGCGGTCATGGAATATTTGTAGAGCAATTGCATTCTCTGTGGCCTGGCAATCTTGCCACCGCCCCCCCCTCCCCCCCCCCCCCCCCCATCGCGCCCCCATATGGATGGAGTCTGCATGGCTATGCCAAATTTGGGGTCAGTGGAATAGCTACGGGGGCACATGCCCCTATCCCCCCCCCCCCCCCACACACACACACACAATAATTTAACAAGTTTGAACTATCACATAGGCCTAAGCCCTTTTTCAGGTGAATAATTGTCGTGTACCCTTTACCTAAAAAGACATAGTGGTATCAAGGGTAAACCAATTATAAACATAATACACAGGAACTGTCCTTCCCCAATAATGGCGTGCCCCCGATAAGAATAACCCCACCCTTATATAGTCAGACCACGCTACTGCTCTTGAATGGGGTCTCAACTCCCCCCTCCCACCTTCTCAAGGACCATAATAATAAAGCACTTCGGTCACTGCGGTCATCGATTATTCCGTATTGCTACCGGTCAACACAATCGACGCACGAGTGTTTTGTCTTTCCCCCTTTTTATGGGCGAGGGGAAACAAGAAACTTAAAGGGATCTAGTAACTTTGTTGACATTTGCACAACAGAAATGATAAATGGGTGATGAGATGTGTATTTTCACTAAGTGATGTATGACAAATTTCACCTTAAATGGATGATATATAGCCGAGTAATGAGTGGAAATGCAAAGTGATATTCACTAAATCATTGCGCTGACTTTGTACACAGTTATAACTTTCTAGTGGATATTTATACATCCGAACGATACAATCGTAAATATCTTTTTAATGAAAGGAAAATTCGAAAACCCCAAATCGGTTTCATGCTTATATTGGTAATACGAATACAGTGAGGTATGTGGGAACCACTAGATTTCCAAGCAAGTTGTGAGGATTGTTACAATGGTATGTTACTAGATCCCTTTAATGGCTAAAATTGAAAAAGGGTAGTTCCATCTCAAAGCGTGGCTGAAAACTGTCACTTCCACTCTTTTCAACATTTGCAATAATACAAAGATGAATAAAAGAGGAAAAATAACATCGCTTCTTCCATTATATTGATGAAACAATGACAGGACGAATAAATTGAAAGAAAACGCTCCCTTGACATTTTGTGTCATGTTTTCTCTATTTAGTTTCTACGCACGCTCTCGTACTGACAATTTACCATTGATGATACACGATATTGTGAAATTTGTAAGTGCATTAATTATCATCGCTGCTTATTAATATTTTAAAAGCCCAGGGCTACGATAATTAGAATGCTATCGAAAGAATGCAGCATTGATATAGTAAACATCGTTGCTAGTATACGTTGCTAATGTATGTAATATGAAATACAACGTGCATTATCATATAATTATTTTTGTTATGTCGGAGTTGACCATGCACATTTATTTATATTTTGGTTCGCCTTGATTTGTTCATGGGCTAATATGAAATGTTGTGCCAAAAACATAAATACATCATACATCATACAAAATATTATTTTCAGGTAATTCTCTATGGAAATCGGATCTAAGTGAATCAAAACTTAATAAAAACACATTTCAGAAGAGCACAGTTACTTAAAGGGATAGTTGAGTTTTGGTAAAGAGAGTACAGTTTTGGTCAAACTGACTTTTAGTATACACCAAAACCTGCACCATAACATTACAAACTAACAGTTATAACTCCACCATGCTCGAAAGGAATACAAAAATTACAAATGACTAAATAAAAAGCCTGTTGTCATTCAAAAAGAGCCGTTAAAACTCAAGAGGGCACTTTCTCAAAAACTCATTGGTTTCATCCATTTTAAATAAAATATTGTGCATGTGATGTTTTGTTGAAATAGTGATTTGATAGAGACATAATCAACAACTATTTAAAAACCTCTTTTGTAAATTTTGAAAAGAGGAAGCATTTTAAACATATTTTTAACGGCTGGTTCAAAATTCTCTAATAATTGTGGGGCCCCACATTTATTACAAATGGTTATGTTTATGGATATTTCAGCCATTTCTGAACCGATTTTGATCAAATAAAGTGTATTCTGTCATTAAAATATTATGCTCTTTCAAATTTTACACTCAGTTTTTCATTATCTCACAAACAATTATTTTGTGTAGCGCCCTCTATACCAAAACTCAACTATCCCTTTAAATATTGTCAGAATATCACATTGTCATCATTAATACACGTACGTTATTTGATTGATATCACATTGTTGTATTTTATTTCCCGAATTATCCGCAACATCTATGTTAACCACACTGTTTTTCATTTAATATAGGTTTTCTCAGCCAATTTCGTAAGCTTCTCATTCGTTTTGATAGGCGTTTCATTCAATTTCGCGAAATTGAGCTGAAGGCTTGCAATTGTCATTCAAAATTGCATTTTGTTCATACGATTTAGCTCTTCGGGCAAGTAATTTACCAGTTTTAGCATTCAATTTAAAAAACACGCTATTTGCATTCAACTTCGTCAACGGATTTCACGGAAGGTGGTATTACGTAATCACACATTTTCTCGCTTTAAATTGAATGACAATTTTACGAAATAGAAACACGTTCTAAATCGAATGCAAACAAAATGTTTTCGAATGATTGTTATATGAATTCGAATGCTAAAAAACGAATTTGAACTGCAAAATACAGCTGCGGTGACAAAATCGGCGAAATTGAATGCACACAAAATGAATTTGTGTGGCCAACTTACGAAATTGACCGAGAATTCCTATAATGTGTCGGCCTTGATCATTAAATTTGATAATTGATGAAAACAAAACAAAACGTCACACTGCACATTACACATATAGACGCAGTAATCACTGACGTAGCTATACGGGGGCACTTGCCGATAACTTAATGAAAACCATTTATAAAAACACATAAGGGGGGTAAATCTAAAAAGAAACAAATACACACATGGTGTGCCCCCCCCCCCCCCCCCCCCCCATAATTCGAATGCCCCCCTCAATCAGTCCATCCACGCTGCGCCATCATGCAGTGCTAGTAATGACTGAAGTAATATAATTATGAGAAAGCTGTTTTTATATTGCTGCTGGATGATGTATATGTCATTATATTTGTATTAGTCTTAGGGATGTATATATAAATGGCCTTCGACGAAGTAGTAGAAGTAGAATTATTTGGGGCCTGATTATTGATATACATTTAAAGGGATCTAGTAACTTTGTTGACAGGTGCAACAAGTGATGGATGCATGGTTGCTAAAATGTGTATCGTTGTGATCTGATACGTCCATTGGGCATTGAGTGTGAAATTTCACGTTAAATTTACATTATAATATGGCCAAGTAATGAGCGAACATGCAAAGTTCTATTCGCTAATAAAATGCACTGACTTTGTATACACAGTTATAGCTTTCCAGTGGATATTTAAACATCCAAACACTTCAATCGTAAATATATTTTTAATAAAAGAGAAATTCAAACGATCTAAAGATGTTCCATGATTCTATTACAAATACGAATAGAACAAGGTATGATATAGAACGTGCTTGAGTTCTAAGTAATTTGTGGATTTGGACAATTGTTACTACAAGTAGATCCCTTTAATCATGCTTCGACCTGCTTTTGCGTTACCGTGAACCATCATTTGATTTTGTTTGTCGCTTTATTCAAGTACATTTTCATTACATTCCGTTATTATAATCACTGTTTGCATCGGCCATGTTAATTGGCAGTAATAAAACGTTCTATACATTATCTTTCCCATATAAATTAGAACTTGATATCAAATTAAAATGATAATTGTATTGGAGATATATAACATGTTCTTTTTTTTCTGTGACAAGAATGATAACATAAAAAATACAGAAATAGTATTCATACAACAACAAATTTAAAAAAAACACACACACAGACAGACAGACAAACATACAGACGACTAACCAACCAACCAACCAACCAACCAACCAACCAACCAACCAACCAACCAACCAACCAACCAACCAACCAACCAACCAACCAACCAACCAACCAACCAACCAACCAACCAACCAACCAACCAACCAACCAACCAACCAACCAACCAACCAACCAACCAACCCAACCAACCAACCAACCAAACAAACAAACAATCAAACAAACACATACATAGCAAAACATAAACAACAGGCAAACAAACCTTTTCCTTCCATCCCAGCGGCTCCAATCCATCAGCAAAGGGAATGACAAAGCTTTCTAATTCCTTGTTCGTCGAATCGTCCCTTACTCCCTCGACGACGAACGATGAATCATTACCGCTGTCGACCTCCGTTTCGCTCTTGCCACTATCACCACTACGACCACCACCTCCTCCCGAACGAGTCTGAGTCTTTTCTACCGTGTGGTAGCCACTCAGCGTGCTCTCGACCACGCTGATCTCCGTGTCTGGGATGTCATTGACGTCCGAAACGACGTTGCCTGCCCTGAGCGCCGCCCAGGCGTCCGTGGTGTCCTTGTACACGAGATGGTGCCCCTGGGGTTCTGAGCCGTCGTAAAATTGCACCCTCGACATCCGCCGTTGCCCGCCCTGCATGTTATCGACGTCCACGTCTAGTCTGTTGCCGAGTCGGTCGTAATCATTGACCTGTTGGTCCGACATCGTCCGACTACTCATGATATCCGTGTGCGTCATCGTATGACTGCCACGATCGATGTCAGGGTCCAAATTCATATGACCACGATCAATATCGGGATCCGACATCAAACGACCATCACGATCGATGTCCGGATCCGACATCAGACGATCTCGCTCGACGGGCGACGTTGTGGTCAACATCGTGGTCGCAGTTTCTCCGGAGTCCGTGCTCATCGCCCGCTGGTGATCGTCGCGGTGGTGATGATGGTAGCCGTTGTTGGTGGTGCTCATTCTCGCTTGGCTCTTCAGGCGAGCCTCCCGGGCCATCACCCCAATCCTACCGACACGGGTGGAGACCCGTTTGAATTCCTCCAGCGGCTTGCCGGTCGATGTTGCAGTACCATTACTGGAGTTCGTTTCGACTTTAACTTTACTGTTGTTGTTATTGTTCCTGCTAATTGTGACTCCCATAGTGATCCGAAAAATGGACTCTCCGTCGCTGTAATCCCTACCTTCTTCTTTTTCAACTTTTATTCAAGCTTGGTATTGTTACTTGAAAATGAGAACACTATTGGTTATAAAGACATACATCTTCACAATTTCTCATCGCTACACGCAAGACTCTGTCTGTTATAGGCACGTTAGGAGACAAATACAATCCCATGGTCATGATGATGTTCATCTAAATTGGTACCATGCAGTTTATAAAACACTCTCCCGGTATCTAAGCAGCACATTTGCGAAATTTAAATAGTGATGAAAAAGGATACCGACGAAACACTGATCGTGCTCAGTTACAAAAGTCGACACAAAATACATGATTTTTAGCATGTTCCATTTCAGTGAGTGGATATAATTATATCAGATGCATCCAAACATCATAATGAGGTGGCACAAACAGGTTGATGAAAGTCCAAAAAGATATCGCCCTATTGAATCCTTTCAAATAAAGTATGGTAATATCAACACAATAATAATCAACAGCGACGACAGAAAAGATCTAGAGCGCTTGAATCATTCCCACTGTATAGATGATGCTCCTGCGTAATGAATGACGGTCTCCACATGGTCTGCTCGCAACAGGTTGTCAACAAAATGATCGTCACACTCAAAGAATTAGCGTCCGTCGAGTGGGGTCTAAGCTATCTATTGTGACTGATTAGAATAGCGAACGCGGTCGGAATGATAGAAAGCGAATTATAGGTGCTCTTGTGTTGTTCATCATAATTATAGAGGCTATTGGCCGCTCGCGTCATTTTAGGACGCGCTGATGAACGCGTTAATTCGTAATCTCGGCTCCTGCAGCGCCAGATTGTGTACGACACAATACGACAGGCTGAACAGATGAGAAGATGTATACAACAATAATTATGTTATCTATTGAAACTCTTGAAGTGTTAACACAAAATTTGGTTTAAAATAAAATGCGTAGTAGCCAAGGTTTGACCCCGGGGCGGATGCGCTCTTATTATAGGGAAGAGCAAACGATTAATAACAGTATACACACGACTGGTGGTCACTAATTGGCAGTAGCCTACCAAGTGTGTAAAGCCTCAGGCGCACATCAGGTTTGGTAAACCGAATTAAATTTGCATGGTTTGGGAGTGAGACGGTTAAACAGTTTAAAACCGTGGCTCGGCAAATAGTGACGGTATGTGTGTAAATGTCCGGATCTGAGGCATGCTAATGAGTCCGAGGTTCAAGTGGATGGAAATTATTTTATTGACCACTGCGACTATTTTTTTTTCTTTTTCCACTACGAGAAGAGACAAGATTAGGGTTATTGTAGAGACTTTTGATGAATCGATTACGTCATAATTATCATCTTATTTTGTGTCGGCAATTCGTCGAGTAATTCGTGTTTCATTTTAAGAATAGACGCGAAGATAAGGACAACACGATTATTTTTTACTCTGCAGGATTTCGATGTTCCCGTCGATTGTATGCATGAAATGATGGCACATCAGAATCCAAAAGGTGGTGGTCAAATACTGCATGCATGTGTGCGCACATCATTATGCTTCTGATTATTTAGAAATGTGAACGCAGCGATCGTGGCATTCGTGGCAGTTGTTCGCATCATCATGATTTTGTATTAGTATCACCAATACCATGATTGATCACTGAAATCACAAATTCAGCTACGCCCTCTTGGGTTATAGTGAGGGAAGTATCCGCCACCATAAAAAAAAAAAAAAAAAAAAAAAAACTAAACAAATAAAACCAAACAAATAAACGTTTGCGTCGTCCTTTTAGCAAAATAACGATACACGTATAATACTTACTGTGAAAATGTTTGAAATTCAGCTCATCAAACTCGAAGGTATCATAATTATAATTATCATAATTATACCAAAATATGACACGGAACGTCGAATGTTCCAGATAGACACTATTTAGGAATATACGACTCCAATTATGATCATGCATGCACCTTTTGTATAATATACAAAAAGTGCATGATCATGATTGGAGTCGAATATAATAAAGAACAATATTTATGTAGAAGCTGAATAAAAGGAATAATCTACGAAAGATAGAACATGATCGGTTGAAAATAAGAAAACTATGACTCTCCTGAAAATGCCCATTTCGCTGTGAAAGATTAGCAACAATATTATTTTGACAGTTGGACAAGTCGATTCTACCAACAACATCCCGCCGTCAATTTGTTAATATTTGCAGTTTGGTAAAAAAAGGAAAAGTGTGACAAGCGAAATGAATCGAATGAAAAATTGTGTATACAATGTATATAATAAAACATGATTATGTGGAGTGATACACGCAACTTCCGGACTCACTCACCGCCCCCCCCCCCCTTAATCATCAGCTCCCCCCCCCCCCCCCCCCCCCCCGCCACATTTACATGATAAGTACACACGCCTTGGACAGATAATCGACAGAGGCTTTTTGTAGATAGTAGATAATAAATCACCAACAAGCCGAACTGGATGAGGACAAAAGGGTACTATCATGAGTACTACTATAAAAGTGGGACCATATTGAGGAACTAGTCTGCATGGTAGGGCTATTATCCCCGACAGAATGAAAGCGAAGGGGACAGCGATGTGATAAAGGATGTATCGGAATACGCCCCTCCTGGGATTTAATTGCGTCATTAGGCTCGATACATCTCGATCAATGAGTATATGAGACGGTGACTGCGACAAAGATTGCAGTAGCCATCAGGGTCATCCCAAATGTGCATTATGGTAAAAGACACCCATCTGAGGGCCCTGGGAACGATTTTCTTTTTGTTTAAGTTTACATACCTACCTAGACGGCGACAAATCACCATCTTCATCGGGAGAGGAGATAGTCTGGCGTGGCAGGGTTAAGGGGCCCTTTTGAGGCCATTAGGGTATGTTTGGACCCATTTTTAGGGGAAAAAAGAGGTAGGGGTGCTGAGCCTGAGCTGAGGCCGAGGTTAGAGAATAATGGCCCATCATTCACATTGCCGGGGGCGGGGGTTCCCTGGTGGGCAAGAGACCCCTTATAAACCCTAACTTCTGTTTTCTTTTTGTTGGCGGGGGTGCTTTGCCCCCTCTAAAAAGTAAAGGTTTTGCAGCAACCCCATCAACAGATGAAATAGGACTGTGTTCATTTCAATCTTAAAATAACTGAAAAATTGATGAAAGAAAAACAAAAACGTAGCCATAATCTCCAAGGGGGGGGGGGGGGGGGGGACCTATATACATTTGAGGGGGGGTGCGTAGGCTACGCACCCTCACTTGCCTGGCCACTGGCCTGGAGGTAATGAACCTAGTTATGTTATTTTTGGATATGTCCTGGATTTAAGCTCTATATGAGCATACCACTGATCTTATTTCTTAATATCCCCTGTATATTGTAATTATATTATAGGATTTCTCGGTCAATTTCGTAAGTTGGCCACACGAATTCATTTTGTGTGCATTCAATTTCGCCGATTTTGTCACCGCAGCTGTATTTTGCAGTTCAAATTCGTTTTTAAGCATTCGAATTCATATATCGATCATTCGAAAACATTTTGTTTGCATTCGATTTAAAACGTGTTTCTATTTCGTAAAATTGTCATTCAATTTAAAGCGAGAATATGTGTGATCACGTAACACCGCCTTCCGAAATTGAATGCAAATAGCGTGTTTTTTTAAAGGGATAGTTGAGTTTTGGTATAGAAGGCGCTACACAAAATAATGCTTTTGTGATATAATGAAAAACTGAGTGTCATATTCGAAAGAGCATACAATCTTAATGACAGAATAAACTTTATTTGATCAAAATCGGTTCAGAAATGGCTGAAATATCCATAAACATAACCATTTGTAATAATTGTGGGGTCCCACAATTATTCGATAATTTTGAACCAGCCGTTAAAAGCTTCCTCTTTTCAAAAATTGACAAAAGAGGTTTTTAAATATTGTTAATTATCTCTCTAATAACTATTTCAACAAAACATCACATGCACAATATTTTATTTAAAATGGTTGAAACCGATGAGGGTTTAGAGAGCGCCCTTTTGAGTTTGAACGGCTCTTTTTGTATTCCTTTCGAGCATATGCATGGTGGAGTTATAACTATCAGTTTGTAATGAAATGGTGCAGGTTTTGGTTACTAAAATTCTTTACCAGAATTCAACTATCCCTTTAAATTGAATGCTAAAAGTGGTAAATCACTTGACCGAATAGCTAAATCATATGAACAATGTGCAATTTTGAACCACAATTGCAAGCCTTGAGCTCAATTTCGCGAAATTGAATGACACGCTTATCAAAACGAATGAGAAGCTTACGAAATTGGCCGAGAAAACCTATATATATTATTATGTTCTTTACATGATTTGCATTCTTATTACTAACATATAAGCACAGAACTGGGTTCGTTATACGAATATGTTATGATTGAACTTTGAAGTGTTCAGATTTAAAAGTCTCCCTGGGAGACTTTCAACAGTTAGTTAGTGCAATGAGTTAGTTACTATATCACTTTGCATTTTCGCTCATTAATCGGTCGTATGATATTAATTTGCCATGGAATTTCCCCACCTCGCTCAGTGGACATATCATCATTATTACAGAAAAATACATATTTTATCAACCCTTTTCCACATCACGTCAACAAAGTTGATATAGCTCCCTTGAAAAACTTAACTGTTCCATCAGCTCTACTGATCGCTCCTCTCCTCCAATTACAGGTTCATTAAAATACACTATCTTTTAAAAAAAACATATACTTATATTATGCCCAGCTAACGCAGCAACAATATCAACTGACCGTGTGTTCATTTTCAGTCGTTAGGTTGCCACTTTAGTCATAGATAAGGCTTCTTAAAATTGTTTTTCCAAGAAAAAAGTAGACTTATTATACGCAATAACCCAGGGTCACTGTAAGCCTATAAGAAGACCAAAATTGTTCGTATACGTTATTACAGTTTTCAAGACATAAAAAACGCAAATCTCAAAATGGAAAGAGGAAAAAGGAAAGATTGATGAGAAGTATAACATTGATTAACAACAACAACAACAACAACAACAACAACAACAACAACCACAACAACAACAACAACAACAACAAAAGTAACATATCGTGCTCTTATGACCATAACGAGTATCAATCATAGAGTTGTATAATTATATAAGAAAGCTTCCTATATAATATAATACAGAAGCACTATGGTATCAATACTGCTCCAGACGCTAGATGGCGCTAGGGACAGTAAATAAGAGCCGTATTAGATCTGAATCAGACTTTTTGTTAGAACCTTCTTTTTGTTAGAACCTTCTTTTTGTTAGAACCTTCTTTTTGTGCGTGCGTGTGTGTATCGATGGTGGTCACACCCTACAATATGGTATACAATATTGATTTTAATTTGTGTTATTATTAAGGGAAAAAATCCAGGGCCAGTCTATCATAAGGATTCCATTCCTTTATGGCACTCTCCCACTCAGAATAATGTACGCCTATCCCGTTATATTTCTTTCATTATGTGTTTATTCTGTATTTTGTTAAATTGATCGTGTTCTTGCTATTTTGTACTTTAAAAAAAGGGGACAGTCTATATAATTAAAGACAATCGTTTGTATTTTCTTGGGTGAAAAAAACAAAAAAACAAACAAATAACAATGCCTTTTAGCCCTATATTATAACGTCACACTAACACCAAATTTGAACCAAAAGATATTAAGGCAGTATTTTGTTGGACATCGAATCTCAATTTGTGTTATATTGAGACACTTTTATCGAGATTATTACTGCGACTGTAACAGTTGAAAAAGTACACCGAGAATAATAAGAAAATATGCATCAATTGAGATTATTAGCAATCATAAGGCGTTACGGTAAATCGATATACTGTCGATCGTATGGGACAAAGCTATGGCTAAGCCTCATTGAACAGGACACAGGAATTAAAATACACTACATAGTGGAGGCCATTTATACCATTAAAAAAAAAATGTTTGTGTGTACATGAGTCCAGTGGCAGTAATGTTTATTGGCGTTTACTCAATTGCATTTTGCAACAAAACTCAATTTGTTAAAGGTAGTTCAGATTCGTCAAATGAGATGCGCGGCGCCATCTTGCATACGCGTTGCGCACGGTGCGTAATGCACGTTAGCTCAGTGTCATGCGGTGCGCGCAAACTAACCCAGTTCAAAATGGCGACCCGCTATGTAGCATCCCCACGCTTGATGCCCTTTAAGTTTGTATTTCCTCCATAATGTCTCCTGCACAAAATTGTCGGAATAACAATTAACATATTTTATTTGGCATGTTTGTTTCAGCCTAATCTATTGGCATAGTTTTAATTAATTGCGGGGGGGGGGGGGGGGTACTCAGATTATAGTCGGACGGGGGTGTGCGGCTGAGACCTCCAAACCCATACCCACATCTAAGGGTCCTTTTGCGAAAAATGGACCCATGTCTAAGGATTTGTTTTCGCCTGCGGCGCATGTTTTGGGTGTATTTCCCGCAAATTTTGTGGTTTTAAGTTAGCGAGCGTAGCGAGCTTGACAAATTTGGCAATTTCACATCGGCAAATCCCAAAATCCCGTATAAAAAAGGGGAAATATGAAAAAAGGGACCCATGTCTAAGGATTTTTTTGATGAAAAGGGGACCCATGTCTAAGGATCTTTCTTGAAAAAGTCACCCTTCCCAGCGGCACATCCCCGTATACCTAATATACGTGAGTACCCCCCCCCCCCCCCGGGATTAATTGCTTCTTCATCGTTTGTTTTATTGTTGTTACATGGCCGTAAAGTTCAAACGGCCTGCCATATTAGGGCGGGGTACTATCGATTGGAACATGATCGCAAAACCACTACCGCTATAATATCGCGAAATTGCAATCGACAGATATAATAGAGCGCGCTCAATATGCATTTCATTATAAAATACTTCTTCTACAATGCATTAATGATCTATATACAAATATGTTTTATATCGAGAAAATAAATCAAATTAGTAGTAAAAAATATTTGTACAAGTTTTCATTTGACGTTTGTTTTTCAAATTCATACAATTTTATGAAACTGTTACGGGTTTCATACCGACATTAAATTGGCAACTTAAATTTTGCGCCATTTCAATTATTTCATTCCGGATTTGACAAGGACAATACAATAGATGTGAGACAAGAAGCTCAGTTCTAAATCCTTTATAAGAGACCGGTATATTAACATAAAGGGAAAGTTATTATTTTCCCAATCTTGCTGAGTGTCATTGTTTTGCTTTACAACGAAAATAGCGTGAAACAAAGGAAGGGATTGCAGCAGAGCCGAGTACGGAACTGTCTCGTCGGCACCCCCGGAGTTGCGGCGGATTCACTCAAGGGTGGCTCGTCCTCGCGACATAATCCACGTCATAATTCTGCAGCACACAATCAGATCGACATGGCAAAAGTTCAAGTCACAAATGTGAAGGTTTTAGACAACCCGTCGAGATTTAGTAACCCGTTCCAGTTCGAAATCACATTTGAATGCTTGGAGAATTTATCAGAAGGTGAAGTATAATATGAAAAAGTTGAATTTGGGGGAATTTTACGGCATCATTTTAATCAACTTCAACTTTTCAAGAATTTCAAGTTGAGTCTTGAGTCTTTGAGACAAATACAAAATAAGCGAACAGTTGAATCAAATTACATATATCGAATGAATGAATGAATGAAGAATTGTTTTCATCTAGCTAACATCTAGTGACACAGTAACAGTAACAAGTGCTAATCAGATTAAATAGAGTCGGCAAGACTTGGTCAAATAGAAAATCGGCTTGAATGAATGAATGAATGAATGAATGATCATCAGATGATGGAATGAATATCCATGACCATGATGATTGAATGAATCTATCACAAATTATTATTGTGATTAAAAGAGAGCAAAGAAAAATGGGATTCCAACGGGATTGAATGGTTGGTGTGTGTCATGCGGAAGCAATAACTTATGAAAATATGAATTTAACTATCATGTTAAATTACATTTATTATTTGAAGTAATTTGGAACTGATTCTAACATCAGCTTATCAATTATCAATATCAAATTATCATATCATCAGTTATCACTGCACTGTAACTGTAAGAAATTTATTCTTAATTTCGAATGAATTGACATTGAAATGTGAAAACTAAGATTCCAATATGTTTTGCTAAATCCACGTCCACTGATCGTTGTGAGCGAAGTATCCATAGTCTCCTTGATGTAGTCATGGTAGTGTCAATGATCGATGCCGTACTGTGCTAATTTGTTTAATTCTCTTAGTCACCATTGAAACTTCAACTTCAAGCATGATGCAGTTGGGACATTTCAAAATTCAAGCAGTTGTCAATGGTTGTTCTTTTAAAAAAAATTGCACCATGTGATTTACTGACTAGTTGGACTTTGCAATTAATTCTTGATTCTTTGTTTATTTATAATATACAGATCTGGAATGGAAGATCATCTACGTAGGTTCAGCAGAGTCGGAGGACTTTGATCAGGTCCTGGACTCGGTGCTGGTTGGTCCAGTCTCACAGGGCAGGCACATGTTTGTATTCCAGGTTAGTATTACAGTCGGACAAAAAAGTTGAGGATTGGGAGTTATTTGCAAAATAACCCTGTGCCCTCTTTGACTTTTTATTTTCTTTTTCACTTGGGCATTAATTGTCAGCTAAATTGGATATAAAAGACTGGGGGAGGCAAAGGCCCCATATTCTTTGAAATGTGATTGCTCTGAAACCTAAAATTCTCACACAGTGTTGTTTCTGAATTTTTCCTTTAGACTTGGCATTTTTTAAATACAGATTTGCATGTGTTGCGACTACGGTTGTAGTGTCGCGTGTCATTTAAAGGTTACATGTTGCTGGTGTAGGTGGGATCATGTCCCTCATTACAAGATCATCAGTGAGGAATTAGCTCATCTGCTCATATTTGATGGCCTTATCTCCAAATTTGAGTACATCCTATTGAACATTGGCATTGTTTCTCAAGGCTGACCCATCTGACCCAACCAAGATTGCGTTGGGTGCAACCAAAAAAATACTTTTTTTTTCACCAGGGCAATTTTGAAAATTTTGAGGGAAAAAAACGCCCTCGTGAAATTATTCACGAGGGCTATTTTGGGGCTCACAGGGGCTCTTTTTATGCCTCCGCAACGAAGTAGCCGGAGGCATTATGTTTTCGGGTTGTCCGTCCGTCCGTACGTACGTACGTCCCGTTCTTGTGATCGCGTTATCTCAAGAACCGATTGACGGATTTTCACCAATCTTGGGTCATGTATGTATCTTGGGTGGCCGATGATCTGATTAGATTTTGGGGTCATGAGGTCAAATGTCAAAGGTCACAGAGCTCATTATATATGCAAAAATAGCTCGTGATCGCGTTATCTCAAGAACGGATTGACGGATTCTGACCAAACTTGGTACATGTATGTATCTTGAGGGGACAATGATCTGATTAAATTTGGGGGTCATGAGGTCAAAGGTCAAAGGTCACAGAGCTCATTATATATGCAAAAATAGCTCGTGATCGCGTTATCTCAAGAACCGATTGACGGATTTTCACCAATCTTGGGTCATGTATGTATCTTGGGTGGCCGATGATCTGATTAGATTTTGAGGTCATGAGGTCAAATGTCAAAGGTCACAGAGCTCATTATATATGCAAAAATAGCTCGTGATCGCGTTATCTCAAGAACGGATTGACGGATTCTGACCAAACTTGGTACATGTATGTATCTTGAGGGGACAATGATCTGATTAAATTTGGGGGTCATGAGGTCAAAGGTCAAAGGTCACAGAGCTCATTATATATGCAAAAATAGCTCGTGATCGCGTTATCTCAAGAACGGATGGACGGATTCTGACCAAACTTGGTACATGTATGTATCTTGGGGGGCCAATGATCTGATTAGATTTTGGGGTCATGAGGTGAAAGGTCAAAGGTCACAGAGCTCATTATATGCAAAAATAGCTCGTGATCGCGTTATCTCAAGAACGGATTGACGGATTCTGACCAAACTTGGTACATGTATGTATCTTGGGGGGCCGATGATCTGATTAGATTTTGGGGTCATGAGGTCAAAGGTCACAGAGCTCATTATATATGCAAAAATAGCTCATGATCGCGTTATCTCAAGAAGGGATTGACAGATTCTGACCAAACTTGGTACATGTATGTATCTTGAGGGGACAATGATCTGATTAAATTTTGGGGTCATGAGGTCAAAGGTCAAAGGTCACAGAGCTCATTATATATGCAAAAATAGCTCGTGATCGCGTTATCTCAAGAACTGAATATCAGATTTCAATCCAACTTGATACCTGAATGTATCTTAGGGAACAATTGTAGTCATTAGATTTTGGGGTCATGAGGGCAAAGGTCAAGGTCACTTAAGTTATAGCTCATAATTGTGATACGTCAAGATCTAAAAGACAGAGTACCATCAAAATTGAGTGGACAGAATTAATTCTGTGTACATGTTGATTTGGGCTTGATAAATTGCGTAATGGCGGAGGCATCATTTTCGACTGCGCGCAGTCGAAGATCCATCTAGTTTTTTTTACATCGTTTTCACTGCTCAAGGGTCTAATAAATGATTATCATGATGTGATCTATCTGATTATGCCATGTTTGATACGTTTCTGGCGCTTTCTGATCATGCAAAAAGATGTAAAAAAAAAAAGAATAAAAAAAAAAAAAAAATCAACATTTTAAAGGTATCGGGGGCGAATCGCCCTTTGCCACCGTGTATTTTTTTGGTTGGTTGGGCGACATCCTCTAGGCGTCACAGTGTTGCTCATCACATGCTTTTACGGGGGCAATAAGTTTATCCAGGTCGGCTACTATGTCAACAAGGAGTACATTTTTGTACAAACATATTAAATAAGTTAACATTGACATTGCATATCTTTTTGTTCCCTAAGCTGATCCGCCCGTTCCCACTAAGATCCAATTGTGCGACATTCTAGGCTAGGCAAAAATCATGTTCTTCATCACATGATCCTTCTGGGGGATTGATGGTTGTGGGTTAGTGCTCATTCTCATTAAAGCCCTCGTGTATCTATCTTAAAACCCTAATTTTGGTATTGCACCCTATTTAACCCGTTCAGGACTAGTCCCGAAGATACTTGGGCTTGGGTCTATATGGAGAATACATGTAGCAAAATCAATCAGTCCTGAACTGGTTAACATTGGCATTACAAATCTTATTATGCCCCAGGCTAACCTCCCGGATCCAACCAAGCTTCTGTCGGGTGACATCCTAGGCATCACCGTAGTCATCACATGCTCCTACAGGGGGAATTAGTTCATCCCGGTCGGTTACTATGTAAACAAAGAGTACATTTTTGTTTATCTTATTCAATAATTTAACATTGGCATTGAATATATGTATTTGTTACCCAGGCTGACCCGCCAGATCCAACCAAGATCCCGTCCGGCGACATCCTAGGCGTCACTGTAGCCCTCATCACATGCTCCTACAGGGGGAATGAGTTCATCCGGGTTGGTTACTACGTCAACAACGAGTACGACGACCCAGAGATGAACGAGGAGGAGAAGCAGCCCTCGGTGCCTCAGTATGAAAAGGTCAGTGGTTTGTTTACTAATCATGTAAGTAAGGCTGTGGTCACACGATGCCAGCGATCGCGGATATTGTCAAACTATGTAATGCATAACCGCGTTGTACAGGATCACTGCAGCTATATAATATAAACCCTTCACAGCTTGACCGCACAGGCACTAGGATAAGACACTGATACATTTCTAAGCAAATGATTAATTGAATAAAAATAACTAAGAGAAATATAGCATTCCTTAAGAAAGAAAAGTGTTTATACAACCCCTTAGATTCTTGTTTGGTTCATATTATTATTTATTGCAAAGTTTGCTTTCTGTTGAGACGTTTGGTTATTTAGGACATGATACGCCCTTCATAACTTTTATTTTTTATTTGCAACTTTTATTGTTTATTTGCAGCTCGTGGCAGCCCATCGTGTGACCACAGCCTTAGAAAATTGGACGAGATTTAAAGACAATAGAATGTTGACTGTGTAATGATTCAATTTTTGTCTTAATTTAGTTTCCAAAGACGCATTACTTCAAAGAAAAAAAGAAGTTTAAATGATAAGGCAGCTCGGCGAGAGATTACATTTATTTTAGTGGCCTGAAGGCTAAAGCGCCTCACAAAGAAAACAATTCAAAAGTCTGTTAAATTTGGTTGCCCTCTTGAACAATTTTTGGTGACCAGTGCCTTCCTGCTTAATTTTCAACCTTTCCATAGAAAAATCTACAATATACTATACAGTCAAGCCTGCCTTAGTGGTCACCTGTCTATAGCACCCAACCTGCCTATCTACTGCAGAGCAAAATAATGTTATTTAACTGTCTACCTGTCTACAGTGGCCACTTTTCTTGCTTGTCTTAAAGGGTACCATCACCCCCAAATTATATTCTTATTAATCAAAGATAACATCTTTAGTAGTTTATTCCATCAACAAGTTCAGATAAATATGTTTCCAGAAAAAATATATGATTGAAAACACATCACCATACTACAACATAATCGTATGGGTTCCCATGAACGAAGACTACCTTTGTGCAGAGCGAACGTGCAGAGCGCATCGTGGATATACGAATCGTCCGGGATTCATTGTCTCTAATAAACGTGCGCGTGAATATGATTGGCGCACTCGCAAATGTTTGGCGAGTATGGAACCAGGAAATAGCAGTGGTTCCGTAAGCGGTGGTAATAAATCGCATTGTTCATGAATTCTACCACCCTTTGCAAAATGTTGGGTATATATTTGTTATCACAAAAGGCTACCAAAACGTATAATTATGACTTGTTCTTTGCCTGGTGGTCCCCTTTAATACTTGGTTGCTATACACAACCAATACCAATGACATGTACTGTATCTATAGGCTATCCTTTAAAAGGTTCCATATTTCTATCTTGTTTGTTTGGTACTCACACAGGTGTTGAGGAACATCCTTCACTCAAAGCCCCGCGTCACCCGCTTCACGATAGACTGGGACGACATGCCGCAGCAGCAGTCATGCGTCGACTCAGAAAACATCCCGCCGGTCGCGCCGAACATCGCACACGAACACCACCAGCATCAAGCAGGGCCCAGTATGAACGGGGTCAAAGATCACATGGCAAAAGGCGGTGCGGAATTCGGTGCACCTATGATGAACACGGACAGCAACAGTAGCATCCCCGACTACATGCAGGACATGGACTGCCACTGATTTAAGAAAGGGATGGATGCGGTTTTATTTCACAAATCCGAAACCGTAACTCTGTGACTGTGGACTGTGTTTGGCTCATTACCCCTGGACAACTAACCTCTGAGGACAACAAGCCCCTAGGACAACTAGACCCCAGGACAACTGAAACCTGGACAACTTGCCCACCCCTTTATTAATCTGTCACCCACAGGTCTCAGGGATGAATGCCAAGAATAAGTACAACTGGTCTTAGTAGATAGGTGGTCTTTATTTAGAGATGATCACTACAGCAGGTTAAATTGTACCTCCAGAAAAGTACCAGGGGATAATACTACTATTAATAATTGCCTGATGGTAATTTTCTGATAATTACAGTCAAACCTGTCTCTGGCCACCTGTGTATAGCATGGGACCTGTTTATAGAGGTAATTTGTCTGCACACAGGTTTGAGTGAAGTTGATTTTGATGAGTAGCTGTCCTGGTTTGAGTAGTCTTAGGGGACAAATGTGACTTGTTTGGGAGGTAGTTATCCAGGTGGTGTTTCGCAAAGATTTAAAGTTGAACTTAACTCTTAAGTTGGACCTAAATATTATGGAAAGCCGTTAGTTTTGTTGTAAAATTGTTGGAACAGTTATTTTAAAGGCATACATGTTTATTGAAATCAGTAATTTTTGTTATTATCAAGGAGCCTTGAAGTTATTAATATAAAGTTTAGGCAGTGGTTTCAAATACTTGTATTTTGTTGCTTTTGAATATGTTTGGTTCCAAGGCTACAAATGGCTTGCCATAATTATTAGGTCCAACTTAGAGTTAAATTCAACTTAGAATCTTTGTGAAACACCCCCAGGGGGTTACTAGAGCCTTTTTGATTTGCATGTCAACATAGTAGACTGGTATGTATGAGGTCATTTTGGAGCAATCTGCATGGGCAGCTTTGTCGTCAACTGGCCAAATTGAAAACGTGGGTACTAGGATCTTCGCATCTTCCTCACTGTGCTACGCCGTTCACTCGGATGCATGAGATGAGATGCATTATGTTGACTGGCTGTAGTCAGATGCAAGAGATGAGATGCATTATGTTGACTGGCTGTAGTGATCATGTCAACTTAAATCTTAAAGGGATCTAGAAGCATTGTCAACATTCTCAAAACTTACTCGCAACATGAGCGATTCTCACAAAACTCATTGCTATTCAATAGAAGCATGGAACAGGTTTCCATTTTTCCAAATTTATATTCCAATATTTTTTGTTAAAAAGATATGTGTTATTGAAGTGTTCAGATTTGAAATTCTCTAGTGGAGATTATAACTACCGTAAATACCGGCGTAATCGCCGCATACTTTTTCCTCGAAAAAAACCTGCAAAGTCGGGGTGCGGCGTGTACGCGGAGATAGTCAAAATGTCACTCTTGACTGGCCTCAAAACAACTATATTATATTGTATTATAGTTATAATGATTACATTTACACATCTATTTTGCAAGCGCAAGTAACAAGAAATGTGTTTAGAAAATATATAGCGCGCTTGCGGGCGAGCGATAAATTTCACGCGCCGCCGATTTCATGCTAAAATTTGGCACATTTTCCCAGCCGATTTTCTGGTTTCCCGCCGTTATTCCCGCTTTTTTTGTCGCCAGTTTTCCTAGCGCACTTTTCTCCCACATCGGCATGCGGCGTTTACGCGGATGCGGCGATTGCGCCGGTATTTACGGTATACAAAGTCAGTGCAATGAGTTAGCAAATATCAGTTTGTATTTCGCTCATTACTCAGTCATATTTGCCATTAATTTACCATTGAATTTTCATATGTCATTCAGTGGACATATCAGATCACGCAATTGAAAAATCCAAGATTAAGAGATCTAGTTACTTGAATGGCTCATAAAATGTGTATTTTTGTGATCTGATATGTCCACCAAGTAATGTATGAACAATTCAAGTTAATGGATGTTATATCCCTCAAAAGATTGTTTTACCATTGAATTTGACAAATGATAGTTTTGGACAACACGCGCAATCACGTGACCGGGCTTGTTAGTAAAAAACTAACACTAAAAGTGCGTTACGCGCTCGTCCCATAAATCATGTGTTTTAGCAATACACATGCAAACAAATTTGTGCAGTACTCTATGGTGCACACGTTCTAGTCACGTGATTGCCCTTGTTAGTAAAAAACTTACACTTATCTAGGTCAAAGGAAGAAGAACGCCAAGACAGCCAATAAGCACATCCGTGGGCACTCTTAAATCTGAAATATTATTTTAACAAAAGGGACATTTGAAAATCCGAAACCCATTCCATGCTTCTATTGGTAATGCGAATCCAACAATGTATGAGAGAACAACTAGAGTTCTAAGTAGGTTTTGTGGATTTGGACAAAGTTACTAGATCCCTTTAACTGTGAACTGCCACTGATGGATGGGGTTGTGGTCATGGAAACTTTCAGGACTTTCTTATGCTAGTATTTATTTCACATGCAGTTTAGTTACAAGATGTGTAGTTGTGTACATGTATGTCATAGATATGTGTTAAGTACAGTGGAACCTTATTATAACGAGGAATTCATGTCTATGAAAATTACCTTTATTTCAGGGTAAACAAAAAAGAACTGGGGATGTTTTCACAAAGATTCAAAAGTCGACTTGACAATTCTAGAAAGCCATTTGTAGCCATGAAATAAAACATATTCAAAAGCAACAACAATGCAAATATTTGTAACTTCCAACAAAAATGTATATCATTTATTTCAATGCTTCTCAATAATAACAAAATTAACTGATTTCATCAAACTTTATGCCTTTCCAAAAAAAACAATTTCAGCAATTTTACAAAGAAACTAACAGCTTTTCATAATAGATAGTTCCAACTTAAAGTTAAGTATAACTTTGAATCTTTATGAAACACCCCCTTATAAAGTAACCCATTTGAGATGATCTGAATGTGCGATAACACATAAACGCTATAGTCTTAAGCCCAAGTATTTTTGGGACCAGTCCTGAATGGGTCGAAGAGCAAAGACCAGCAAAATTATCTTTTTATAAGAGGTTTAAAAAAATTATATTAGAGATCTTTATAATGGGGTTCCACTATATCAGAAAAGTGAATGAATGAACCGTAAGAAATCTATTATGCTGCATCATGCAACTTGTTCTACAATAGGAGGGACTAAAGATGAATACAGACGTGTGTTTTAAAGAGATCCATTAACTTAAAATTGTTTCCCAAAATTAATATATCATGTACCAATTTCTTTGTAAGCTTCTTGAGAATGATATGTGAGATTTTCATAGAAAAGGAATGTTTATTTAAGTGGAAACAGAGTCGAACAGTCGACAAGTGGCTACAAGTGGCTATAGACACTTTCAAATTAAATCTGAAATATCTCCATAATTAGGGTGACATTTGAACAATCAAAACTCATTACATTCTTCTGTTACCACACGCCAAACAACAAGGTACAAGGGATGGGTGAAATCTCCTTTGATTTTGGTTGAATTTTACAAAGTTCATGAATCACTTTAAGAGTGAGAGACACATTTAGGATTGCATGGAACAAAACACTAGGATAATGATGGTCAAATATAAATCAAACTTTTCTCTGTAAAACATTAAAAAAAAAAAAATTCCCATCATCTAAACACATATGTGAACCTTTCAAATTATGCCATCATTTTACGATTAAAATTGATTAAGCCCTTTTCTATTTACAACATAAAATCATGCCTGTTGACGGCTTATGGGAATTGCTGTACATTTTGTTTTGTTACCAGTAAGCCAAATGTATGCATAACAAAGATCGTTGTCATTCATCATTAAGTAAGTTGTAGTACATACCTCCATAACAATACCACTTCCAAATAAAGGTGCTTAAGTGTGAATATCAATTGTACACTGTCAAGGTTTATTTAAAGGGATCGAGTAACACTGTCAAAATTCACCCAACTTAATAAGAACTCTAGCAGATCTCTCATACCTTGTTGTATTTGTATTAACCATTTAAAGCATGGAACAGGTTTCGGTTTTCCAAATTTCCTTTTCATTAGAAAGATATTTACAAATCGGGTGTTCAGACTTTTTAATTATCCACTGGAAAGATATAACAGTGGACAAAGTCGGTGCAATGAATCTGTGTATATCACTTTGCATTTTCGCTCATTACTCGGCCATATAACATCCATTGAACCCCTTGACTATGGGAACCGGGTTGGCTGTGTACAAAGTCTATGGGGATTTCAGAATCTTTTCACACATTACTTAGTGTACACATCAGATCACAAAAGTACACATTTTATTATTAACCATTCATCACTTTTTGCACATGTCAGCAAAGATACTAGATCCCTTGAAAGTCATTGTTTCAAGACTCAAAATTAATTTTCCAGGTTGCTCGGTCCGACTTGTAAATTTGGTTGCCTCGATTTTGGTTGGCCCTCCATCTAAATACAAAGAAGTCTGTTGTATTTGGTTTGGCAGTCAAGCAA
This sequence comes from Echinarachnius parma, assembly GCA_037951105.1. Classification (NCBI taxonomy): domain Eukaryota; kingdom Metazoa; phylum Echinodermata; class Echinoidea; order Clypeasteroida; family Echinarachniidae; genus Echinarachnius; species Echinarachnius parma. The sequence continues at coordinate 25,269 of JBAMJV010004464.1, forward strand.
GAATGTATTAACAATGAAATTGCAGTGGCACAAGTTAATATTAAGTCCTGATTATATTTAAAGAAACAAAGAATGAATATTATCTTTTTTTTTAGTCAAACAGAAAATCATGGATATTAAGTCCAGCCGTAGTTAAAAATGTAATTTCTAAAGAATTAGGTTCAAATTTACGTGTGCATGTTTGTTTATTGATATGAAGTCTACATTGAAGTGTGATAAGTTCAGATAAGTTCGACTGATATGCATTATTTCCAGAAATAATATTGTACATAGTGTAAATGTTTTTGTGTTCTTTTGTAATGAGTCATTATAAAGATAATAATAAAAAGTTGTAACTTGTAACAATAAACTTGTCTCGTTTACTTGTGCTTATAAATGGGGAGTGTAAACCTATTTTTATCCAAAGAATTACAGTGGAATCTCATAACCGAGAGTTTAAGATCATGAAATTACTTTCGTTATATCAGGGTAAAACAATGCTAAAAAGCTTGGACCAGCAAAATTAACTTTGTTATAAGAGTTTTATTATATCGGAGCTCTTTAAAATGAGGTTCCACTGTATAAGCCCTGGGCCCCGTTGCAGAAAGAGATACAATCGATTGTAAGTTGTGATTAATCGTAAATCGGATCACGTGTTCTAGATGCGCAAATCTGATTGGTTGAAACGCGTAAATTTTCTGACTTACGATCAATCGTACTTTACAATCGATTGTATCTCTTTCTGCAACGGGGCCCTGGTCACATATCACCTTGTCAGGTGATGTCCGTTGTCATAACATGTGGAAAATGTTGTGCATGCAGCAATGGAGACAACTTTCACCACTGGATAATTTTGTTTCACAAATTTTCTATCCATTGGGCATTCGTTTACACTACGGTGATACGTTCAACTAACAACACCCGTAAGGTAGAATACACTGAATTGATCTTTGCACGTCCACATGCGCACAGTTACACCACATACATGTAAATGAATTTACATAACATCATGATCAATATTTCCTGGAAATTAATAACATTTATATTCCCAAACATAATACCTGTCAACTGATATATCATTGGAAAGCTTAGTTAGAATTCAAACACGCAATTTAAATTTAAAATGCTGTATAGTTTTCTTTCTTGTAATTTTTTGATACAAATTATATTTTCATGTATTTTTCATGTTTTATTATCGCTAACTAATTCCAAAGATTTATTTTCCATTTTTCAACTGCATTTTTGAAATCTGTAAACAATTTCATTTTAGATTATAGGCATTAGATGTAAAATAACGCAAATATTCTTCCCTGAACCCACAACTGAAATTTGCAGTAAAATGTACCGGCCCAGTTCAAAACACATGGCTACAAACATACATGTGGGAAACCCAGGATTGACCAGTTTTGCATTATTGTTAGTAAATATATATCCTCATCGGGAAATATGGAGAACATACACATACAAACTTACAAGGAATTAATTATTCAATTACTTCACGATACATACATACAAACTCACAAGGAATTAATTATTCAAATACTTCACGACACACACATACAATGTACATACATACAAACTCACAAGTAATTGATTATTCAAATACTTCACGACACACAGATACAAAAACAAAATCACAAAGAATTCATTATTCAAATACTTCACAGAAAACAAAAGTGAGAGAATTCGCTTCAGAATTGACCTGTTTTTATTTGATATATTTTTTGTGTATGTCCACAGAGGACAAACGGGCAGAAGATAAACACCTCTGTTCAATTTAAAAATTCCTCCAGTGCTATACATGCCAACAGTGGAACAAAGACGTCAAGATAAATTATAACCATTATAACAGGGTCCCTAGGCAAGGTGTAACAAATACCTATAACCCACATGCAGAAATGCCTTTTTAAATCTTCAATAATACAAACACTTTACGACATACGGTAGTCTAGTGAACACCAAATGTACAGTAATTATTCACAATCACAAATAAATCTTGCCTCAACTCAGTTTTATATCAATTCTAAAATAAAAAGATTAATTTTTTTTAAATCTTGCATTTTTTGTTAACAACCAGTTCCCTGTCTCCATACATGTACATCAAAGATTCAATACAAGTTAACAAAATCATAGTGATAAACATCAAATTTTTAATCTTTTTATGATAATATTCACACTTTACAATGATAATCATGGCTATAGTGCAACAAACTTTGCTAGAAATATGATACAGTGTTGTTTAAAAAAATGAACAATATATCTTTTTTTTTCTCACTCCCTCATTTCTTCAAAGACTGATTCTTTGACTTGGAACATCACAATAAATCAAATCTGAGCAAGATCGTGCAGCGACCAAGAGGCTTGAGAACTTCTGAAATAAATGCCAAGCGCACACTTTGGCCACTACGCTTGCTCAGTTTACAAAAATAAAATACATTCAAAATAAAAAATACAAATTCATGCGAATACAAAGAGTTTTCTACTGGCATATTTTCATCAACTAGGCAAAAAAAGGTGATCAGATCTTCACATAGACTACCCCAACACTTGAATAGGGGTCAGATAATGTTCAACTGCTAGTAAATAAAATGTGATGCAACGTGACCAAAAGTACCTTGCATAGGCATCAATTTCTGAAGCACTGTAAACGTAATATTATACATTTTCGCACTAGATTTGGAGAGCGCTAGTTCTAAAGTCTGCGAAAATGTATGGGTGATTTTCAGTGTGTATTCCGAGTGTGTGATGAATGCATGTCAAGCGCATGTTACTATTGCAAAGGAAAAATAAATTAACGCTTGCTCAATGCAAATTTAAGAACCAGCGATTTTCTTTTTTGTGTTGCCCATCACCAAGTATTAATCATGCAAAAAAATGATGTTTTGACCTTTTGTTCAGAGGTGTATGACCCATTGTCACATCCCCCTGATGAAAAGAAGTTCCTTTACATGGACATCTATGGTGCCTTGCATTTCTTGATTGCATTATTCTAAAAGCACCACGCAAGTTCTGCTACGAGAGACAAAATAATTACACAGAAAGAAAATAGTATACAATTCCAACCTATTAATATTATGATGCAAAAATACTGCTGAAAATAATAATGCCGGGTAATAAAATGAGAGTCTATTATCATTATCACACTTTTTCAAGATATATCAAGAACATATGATATGGGCTTCAAGGCAAGTATAAGTCATGTTTTTGGTTAAAGTCAACATGGTTTACAGAAGTATTCCTTTAGATCAGAGGCTTGATGCCTTTCCAAATATCCATTCCAAACGCAACTACTACCCCCAGGTTTAAACACTTGCAGTAAATAACTGGTGGGTACAATCCCTTTCCTATCCCAGACTTGCATATTACAGTTTATAATTGCAGAGCAAAATTACTTTGCAATGAGTTTCAAATTACAGGAGCAAGAATTATCTTTAATTGAGTAGATATGATTTCTTTAAGGACAAATCTTGCATGGGTTTGAAATTTGCAGGGGCAACAATTATTTTGCGCTGGTTTTTTAAATTGCAGAGTGTTCAATATGCCAAGGTGACGTTACCTTGCCAGCAAGATAACTGAAAATTTGTGTAATAAAACAAAGGGTGAAAAGAAAAGAATGAGGTGGTCACAATATTACTGTATTACTTTAAACTTGCCAGTTATCTGTACTCGGGGGAAAATTAAAAGATGCTTCAAGTTTAGAGCAGGGCAATGAACATTTAAAAAGGGAAATGCTATTCACTGACGGACGGACGACGGACGCCACGCCATGGCATAAGCTCATCGGGCCCTTCGGGCCGGATGAGCTAAAAATAGGTTTACACTCCCCCATTTATAAGCACAACTGAACGCCACATGTTCAATATATTATTTGGAATATCAAGCCCTCAACGTTATACTATTAAAGTGGACATAGAAAGTAAAAATGTTCAAGAAACGTCACTTGTAATGACAATAACAATGAAAACAGTATATCATCAGCTAAATAATAATTTGCTAAAAATTGATTTGCACACTTATGGCAGAAGTTGTTACGCAATTGAAAGGCTTCTAGGAAAGCTTACCTAACCAGTTGCCACGACACCCAGTCATTGTGTGTGATACTGGTGATTAGAGTCAAAAGACGGCAAGATAATATGCGAGTAACCCACCCTCCTACTCCACACAAATACATTACGCTATAATGATGTCCATGCATGCTGTATGAAATAGTGCCAGGAATATGAAATAATAATCATAACTTTATGACATACTTCCTTCCCTTTCATCTATATATAGTCTGTTTTGAATATTTATATAGCAAAATTAAGGTACAGATTGTAGTAAAACCATCTAACTTGAGAACAAAAATAGTTGGCTACAAGGAAAATAATACTATGACATTTTGGGTAGTTTCAACTCATCCCCTGCCTGACATTGCAGTTCCAATAGGGTATCGGGAAAATGTGATGTCATAGCTAGTCATTGCCATGGCAACGGTTCTTAATGTCAGGCAAGCCAACAATGTGTGAACATATCACTGCTATTCATTGCCATAGGTAATGGTCCTATATTCTAAACAATGTCAGGCAAGCCAAAAATGTGTGACCATATCACTGCTATTCATTGCCATAGGTAATGATCCTATAGTCTAAACAATGTCAGGCAAGCTAACAATGTGTGACCCCGATGGTTGCTAAGAGGGTTATTAGCAAACCCCCACCAAATTTCAGAATGTCAAAAGGACAAGTCATTAAGAAACATTAATGAGTTATAATATAGAATGTGATGTCATGGTCATTACTTCTGTACTCTATAGACCAATCCCTAGGTTCACACAGGCAACAGGAGTGCCACACAACTATACACACACTGTCTATGAATCAAGTCTGATTGACGTATCTATGGGCAACAAAATAATTCAAAATTCAATCTATAAAAAGAGAGAGAGAGAGAGAACTGTATATGGCGACAGTTGCTACATGATAAATGAAAGAACGTGGAATGTGTAAAACTAGGTTAGTTTTTTTTTATCTAGGAACTAACTATTGAAATTGTATATTAATAAGCATGTTATAGAACAAACCACTATATAACTTTGCAACAAGCTACACAATTTTGCTAGCGTTGTGAACTGTAATCGGTTTGAACAAAATATGCATTTTGGGAAGAAAATTACTTTGTCTTAAGCTCAAGTTATGCGATGCACTGCAAAACAGTCATGCTCATGCAAAAGAGGAAAGGGGGAGGGGTCGAGGACAATTACATATTTGTGCTATCAAGCAACAAATGTTTTATTGTATTTGTTTTCTTTTTACTTCATGAACTTGAAATGTTCTTGCAAAGACAATAAAAAGAAATATTACCCATGTAATATCTATTTAAGTTCAATAATGTTGCTTGCTTCCTTAATAGGTAGTGAAGTCAAGGCAAGTTGTTAGAAGGTATGGCACCTATTTTAAAATGAGAAAGTTTGGATATTGTATTGCCTGTAGTAAATGCTGATATCTGTTCATTGGTTTTAAGGGGAAAGGTAGTTAGACAGAAACTATAATAATATTCAACATTCCCTTTGACATAATCGTACCTACAATTCTAGAAATATCTTCAAGAATCACAACAGCCAACCTAATGTGTATACAAACATATATCATATATATATTCATATATATATATTATATACTTTTAACCCCTGAAATGAGACTTTTTGACAGAAATGACATAATGGAAGAAACCTATATTTACATATGATAACAATTATGCAGTATAAAGAACATGGAACACAAACAAAAGCTCAAAAACAGCACTGATTAAACACAAATATATTAAAACAATTCATTTTCATCACTCATTATACTGGTATGGTACAATATGGTTGTAGCCATTTTCCTTCTAGTGAAAAGACTAGGCAATCTTAAGGCTTTTCTAAAGTGGGCATTTTTAAAATGTTGATATGCTAACTAAAAATACTTATTTCCCTATCAATCCTACCAACATATGTTACTTTCAACAGCAGAAAAGAAAATCAATCCAATGTTTTAAAAGACCAACATTTTCAGAAGATTAATTCACAAATTTCTTGTGTCACTAAAGGATCTTCTACATGTACTTGTAATATTGTAAATTGTTCTTCTTTCAATATTCTTACGTTGCCATTAATTTCAAAGGTACCCTTCCCCCAAGTATCTGTCATATGTAACATATAATCATATCAATAAACATCCCATATTTATTTAATACCTCGTGTTGTCTTTCCAGACCATTCCAACGCAAGCTTTTCTATACATATTTTTGAACAACTTTATTTAAAAAATGATTAATTGATTGTATGAAATGCAAAAGTCATTCATAGCAAAATTGTGTACGAAATGCACATTGTAAAACCAAGGCGCATTGTAATGTAGTAGGGTATGTTTTACAATGTACATTCTATCATTTACAATTTCAATTAATATTTTAATGGGAAAGGGCTACACGTTGTAGAAGTCTACTTCTGGATAAATATGCCCATCCATACAGAATATCTTTCTAAAATTAACTGATCAATATTAATCAACTTCAAACTCTGCTAGCTAGGTAATCAAACTTTCAAATTTCAGAAATTCATATAATACAATTCAAGAATCGTTTTCATTTGGTGTGTTTACATTTCATATAAAAAACAAGGAAACAAGGAGAAAGGACATGAGTGCGAACAAAGCTCAAGTTTTAAGGTTTCATTAAAAAGTAAAGGATGTAAAAAGATACTTTGTAGGATCAACTGTTAACACTGTTTTACACTGGTAAGAAATTGCAAAGCACACAAATGAAAATGCTACAAAGTCCATGACTCAACAATAAAATTTCCAATGAAAGATACCTACCAGCAATAATGCAACATATTATTTTACATCACAAACAGGAGAAAATAATTTGTAAATAATACGTAGCTAAATCTACTTCAACCCACAGGGCACTGCGCAATAAAACTGCTAGTCAGTTTATGACATACCTTATGCGCCCATGGTACTATAAGGGATAAACTAAACCTCACAATACACCAATGAAATTCACAGTCACGAGCTTGATACCTCGGCACAATATAAATGCAGCGTTGGCGCATCCGCGATGTCATAAAACTATCATATCTATAGAGGTATAAGCCTACAAGTGTAAAATTATCAAACATCTGGCAACACACTGTGTTTGGAACATGGTACAAACTGCCTGTAAACGTACACACACTAGTTAACTACACATATTGTTTATCTAGCATTTTGAATACAGACTGTGAATGTGTGCCTAAACTAGTACGTTCTCTACAAAGATTGTCTTTCTTTCTTTCTTTCTTTCCGGTACGAGATAACTCTCTCTGCGACCCGTCATGAAAACACCATGTAAATATCACACACAATGTGACCAGCCGCAAGAGGCTAAACACAGCAGTGCTAGCTAACTTTCTATTCAAAACATGTCAATCAAGATATCATAGCTAGCTTTCCATCCGTTACATTCAATCAAGATCATATATAACAAAAGAATTGGGGAGGAAAAAGGAAAAGCATCCTTGTACTTTATAGATATTCTATGAGTTTAAAATTCTGATTTACTTTTCATCAAAGAAGAGCACTTGAAAAATCCGCTTCCGTTACATACAGCTGTCACAAATATGATGCTAGATCTTGACTCTGACAAGCATCGTTTCCTTTCTACCATATTGAATATGCATGTGTTTTGCAGGGATGCCAGCAAGCAACGGTTGTAAGCCTGAAAACGTCTATTTCAGATCTCATTTATGTGGAAAATCACTAAAATGAGCCTGAAATTCATGGTGAGCAGATCAGGCGACCTGAAAAAATAGCACTTACAGAGTTAATTGTCTGATCAAGGTCTACAATTGCTCTTCTTTTCAATGGTATAGAAGAACTCCTGTATCCTCAAAACCATGTTAATACCCCAGTCTTTGATGTTAATGCACTTCAATTTTAAACAATCAACCTCAAGCCAGTCTCACAAGTGTGATTCAAGCACTGCAATTGTCTACGAAAATTCAATCACTGGAAAAGCACATCAGCGCAGACGATCACAGAGTGCTGAAGGTTGTAACGCATTTCATGACAAGAGCGTCAAATTTTGGACCTGGTTCAAAAGTAAACGGGAATTTGAAGGTGATTGGAATTAATTGAAGACAATATTGGTATCAGCATTTCGTGGAAGAAATTTTTTTCACGATTTATCGTGGAAAAAGCTTCATCTCAGAAATGCTCTCTTCGCGGAAAACGCTTTATTGCAGGAAACGTTCTAACGCAGAAAGAACTTTATTGCAGAAAATTGAAATGATTTAATCACACGTGCAAGACTAGATGGGCATATCTCCTACCTTTCTCATTTTCGTTATGAACTTGAACCAAACACATCTTCAATGTATGAAAAATCTCATATTTACAACCATACATATTTTCAACTGACTGCACTCCCTCTCCACTATCTATCCTCATTACAATATATAAATGCAATATTTTATATGTCATGAAGTGAATTTCCAATCCAAGTATATTCCAGAGATATGTTTATAATTCCGAGCTACAAATAGTGAAAACGAGTCAAATGCAACAATTACTAAATCACATATTCCTCTTCTTGTACACACCATCCTTTTCTGTCCAAAAAACCCCCCCCCCCCAATATTTGTCTGAAAGAAGTAATTTTCATATCGAGATCATTTCTTTATGCTTTACCCTTTCCTGTACTACACAAATATTGAGGTTTGTCTAGGAAACAGAGATGTCATTTCTTCTTTAGAGTAATGCTTCATTCTTTTTTTAGATAAAGATTCTATTAGATTTCTTGTAGAGCTCTCACATAATAATCAACAATTTCTGTACATGGCAACTTGTTTGCATTTTAACAACTCCTCCTTCCATCAACTAACCAACCAACCAATCAACAATTAATAATCTGCATTCATCTGTATGTCTGTACAATACAATTATAAACCACAACGTAATGCAGAGAGAAGAGAAACAAAACAAAACATTCATTCATTAAAAAGAGAGAGAGGGAGCCAATTGCTGTAACAGGTACAGGAACATGCCCCACCCCGGTGAGCACAGAGACATACATGATCCCCCGGCCCCCGGAGCCCCTGTGAGGAGGGGAGGGGGGTGGGTGCGCAGAGAATCTATCCAGCTATCCTCTGGGTGAAGAGGAGAAGGGGGCGGGGTGTGCAGGCTGAGTAAGGACAGGTAGGGGTGGGGCGGGCTCGCTGGCTCAAAAGTCCGCAAACTCCTTGACACACTTTTCCGTGAGCGAGATCTTTAGCACCTCTTCCTCGTACTCGTCAAACTGCGAGGCGTCGCCGGGTCCCTTCACCCTCGGTACAAACGGTGCGTCCACCTGAAACAAGAACAGAATAAAAAGAAAATAATATTTAAGATTTTACTATGGGGTGCCTTTAATCTAGAAATTCATCTCTAATGCACATTTCTGTATGTTTTATTACCTTGGCTGTAGCAAAGCTGCCCGGAAAAGGTGTATTGAGCATAGCAAGGTTTGATCTTAACTAATGCAGGTTGATAGAAATCCAGTTGAATCACCAGGAGTTGTTACATTACTGCCAGCATAGCAGGTATCCAAGAACCACAGGGGGTGTCACAGTGGCATAAAGAGTTACCATTAATCACAAAGTTGCAATTAATCGCAAGTCAGAAAATGTGTGTAAATGCAGAAATCTGATTGGCTCAGGTGTGCCTGTTTTCTGACTCGTGATTAATCATAACTTTGTGATTAATCCCAACTCTTTATGCCTCACCCCCTGTGGTTCTTGGGTACCTGCTATGCTGGCAGTAAGGTGTCTGCAGTCTGTACCACTCATTAAAGTATTAAAGTTAAGTTTGAAGTAGAAATAATAACAAGAAAGAGGTAGAAGATTCTTACCCTCTGCTGGTAGATGGCAATCCAGTCGGTGGAGCTGAACCACTTGTGGTTCTTGATGTCAGCGACTCCGGCCTTGAGGTTTCCGAAGCGCTTGGTGAGGTCGACCTGCAGCAGGCTGCGCAGGATGTCCTTGAGGTCGGCGCTGAAGTGAGATGGGAAGCGAACCTGACGGGAAAATAAATTAAAGTGTGATTAAACAAATATTATATTATCTATTTTTTGCCTCCTCGTTAATAGTTAGTATTGAAGGGGATGCTGAACTTGTACTTCCTACCTTGCCACATACAATGTTTTAGTTAAGAACTGTCAGGAATGAAGGGTAGATATCTAATGGATAACGACCATGAACATTGTCTACAAGGGATAATACAAATAATGGACATCCGGCGTATTGACAAGGATTCTTCAACAAGATCAGCAATGTAACGAACCCACTACCATATAGGGAATGTCTTCTAGAGGCTATGTGTCCATACTTATGGAGTAAACTAATCATGCTATCATACTGAATTTACTATCGAGTACCTTTCCTGATACGATCTTCTCGTAGATCTGGATGGGTTGGTCGGCAAAGAACGGTGGGTATCCGGCGGCCATCTCATAGATGAGGACTCCCAGCGCCCACCAGTCAACGGCTTTGTTGTAGCCCTACATGCATAACAACAAAAACAAGAGAGTGAGAACATTTTTTTCAGAAAGAGTACACACAAGCAGCCAAGTAGATCTTCATGCATATTTGGATGGGATGGTTGGCAAAGAACAGAGGGTTTCCAGCAGCCATCCTATAGATATCTTATAGAGGTGGACTCCCAGCACCCACCAGCTTTGTTGTAGTGCTATTCGCACCTTTAGAAAATGAGTAAGAGGGTTTTTGTTTTAAATACTGATAAAACAAAAAACCTGAAATAACAAGGTAATGTTCATGGTTTTAAGCAGAGCAACCACCAAAACAAATTCAACAATCAGTAAGATTTAAATGCATAACAAAATAATAATCAGGAGATTGGCTGATGGGATGAAATCCGATGCAGCAATCTTGATTCTATTTTCGGGGAGTCTCCTGTGAAATTAGTGAGACTTGGCAGCTCTGTCTAAAGATCCTCATAATAAAGAGGTTCAATTGCAGTTGATAGATTTGCTGTGGCCTGTGAGAATCAGAGACAATCCTGTTATTTTAGCAGTGTTGTTAACATTTTGCCGGTATAGTCTCCCTTTTGACCACGGAACAAAGTGTTTTTTCTGGAAAAGTAGTTTCATTATCAGTACTCAATATAACCAACTTTTTCTGAAATAAATTCCTTGTATCCTAGATTGATTTTCAGAATGTCGGTTACAAGGAGTAGGCCGATTGTCTTAAACAAAGCCACCTAAACACCTGCTTTTTTCGTAAAATAATCAATTGCAACCTGTCAGCATATGAATATTTGATGCCGACAAATTTTGTATTGCAATTGGAAGGTTTCCACTGTACAGTCTAGAAACAGGCGCGTTGTGCCCTTGGTAATGACACAGAGACTAATCTGTTAAATTCAACGACTAGATGTTTGACGTCACGACTGGCAGTCGCATGGCTAGAAACTGCAGTCAAAACCGTCATCGTTGCCACCTGTCTAGATAGCAGTCAACCTGCCTATAGATCATAGTGGCCACTTTACTTGTTTCCCTTGGGTGGTCACTCTGCACAGGTTTGACTGTATGTCAGACTTGTGGAGAAGTACAGTATGAGGAGGGCTTGAAAGGGCTTTTAACCAATAGCATACAAGAACTAGAGGGCCCTGTATTAAGTCTATTGGGATTGAAGACACATGTGAGGTCACACCTTTCAGGGCGGGAATTTTCAGGGTTAAACCAAATTTGCTGATAATCAGACCTGAACAGAAGCACAATGGAGCGTCAAATAAGAGTTACCTAATCCCTAAATCTTCTTAAGACCTCCTAGTATAATGAAACTTACAAAATAATGGACTAAGGCATTGCAAATATCAACATGGAGGGCATTTCACAGCTTGTTGCGCTTGTCTTAACAGGCTTGAGTTCCCTTGGGTACCCGCTGGAATTTGCGATGATACTTCATTTTTTGTGTGTGGAACGTTTCCCAAAACTGCTATTTGGCTTTAAACATGATTAACTCTTTAAGTACAAAAGGAGACTTGGCGTCCTTCTCTTGCTCAACCGACAAATAGGCTATGTGCCAAACGACACGCTGAAGGACTATCGACTTCTACTTTGAAGTTCAATAAAGTGGGATAATGAAGCATAATACAAGGCTCGACACTCGCACTGGCCCGCTGGCCCGGGGCCAGTAAAATTGCACTTGGGGCCAGCAAAATGTATAAAAGTCATATTTTGGTGGCCCGATCGGGCAAGCAGATTTTCAACCCGACATTGACAAAATGAAAACAATCTTGTTTTCTTTTATGTCATGCTTCATCTGTAATCACAGGTTTTATTAGGAAAGAGTGATATTTTGAATAGTAAAAAGTTTATTCATGAAATACAATTTAGGGGCCAGTAAATTTTCTTTCGGGCCACCAGAATAGGGGGAAAAAAGGATTTCACTGGCCCGATAAGGCCACTGACTAAAAAGACGAGTGTGGAGCCCTGCATAATATTTGAAATGCTCACTCACCTTGCTGAGGATGATCTCTGGGGCGAGGTACTCTGGCGTACCACAGAGGGTCCATGTCCTTCCCTTCACTCTCTTGGCAAATCCAAAGTCTGTCACCTGGAGGTTTGAAAAGAGAAGAAGAGAAAAGAAAGGAGAACATGAGGCTGGAATGCTCTCTAAAGAGTCATTGTGCTATTGGGGATGCACATCTCCATAAAAGATGGTCTATATTGTATTTCCTCCCCTCTTGGCAAACCCAAAGTCTGTCACCTGTAAGAAAATGAAGGATAACATAAGGCTGGAATGCTCCCCAGTGTGTGTAAAGAGTCATTTTGATAATGTCTGTCACCTGGAGGTTTGAAAAGAAGAGAAAAGAAAGGAGAACATGAGGCTGGAATGCTCTCTAAAGAGTCATTGTGCTATTGGGGATGCACATCTCCATAAAAGATGGTCTATATTGTATTTCCTCCCCTCTTGGCAAACCCAAAGTCTGTCACCTGTAAGAAAATGAAGGATAACATAAGGCTGGAATGCTCCCCAGTGTGTGTAAAGAGTCATTTTGATAACAGTGATACAACAGAGGGCCCATGTCTACCCTTCACCCTCTTGGCAAATCCAAAGTCTGTCACTTGAAGAAAGTCACTTGAAGAACAAACAGAAAGAACATAAGATGTATCTTTGACTGCGCGCAGTCAAAATGGATACTTCCTCCATTGTATGATTTTTATGAGCACATTGACCTTTGACATTTGAGCTAGTGACCCTTTAAATCCAATCAGTCCATTTGGGTCCTCAAGATACATACATATGTACCAAGTATTATGGCAATCTGTCAAACAATTATTGAGATTAAAGGGATAGTTGAGTTCTGGTAAAGAGAGTACAGTTTTGGTCAAATTGAATTTTAGTAAGCAAAATCTGCACCATTACATTACAAACTAATAGTTATAACTCCACCATGCTTGAAATGAATACAAAATTACAAATAACTAAGTAAAAAGCCTGTTATCACTAAAAAAAAGAGCCGTTAAAACTCAAGAGGGCGCTCTCTGAACACCCATCGGTTTTAACCATTTTAAATGAAATATTGTGCATGTGATGTTATGTTGAAATAGTGCTTAGATAGAGAGATTATCAACAACTATTTAAAAACCACTTTTGTAAATTTTTGAAAAGAGGAAGCATTTTTAAAAATTTGTTAACGGCTGGTTCAAAATTGTTGAATAATTGTGGGGCCCCACATTTATTATGAATGGTTATATTTATGGATATTTCAGCCATTTCTGAACCGATTTTGATCAAATAAAGTTGATTCTGTCATTAAAATTGTATGCTCTTTCGATTTTGACACTCAGATTTCCATTATCTCACAAAAAAATATTTTGAGTAGCGCCCTCTATACCAAAACTCAACTACCTTTAAGAGCTATTTTGCATATAATAATGAGCCCTGTGACCTTTGACCTTCTGACCACAAAATGATTGGCTCATCAAGATGGTAAAGGTGATAATGGTGATGGTGATGACAATGTCTGCGACAGTGATGACGAGGATGATGATGATTTCAATTATTATTGGTCCTACATTCCATAGTTGAAAACAGGACCCATCAGGTTCACACAGGCAAGAGTTTGAATACAAAGATGAGAAGATACACCAGTTCTTGCCAACATTTTACTTTGTCATAATTGAGCTATGAAACACATCTTTCTGCACTTCAACAGATTGTTTTCTTCTCATTTGTGCTTTCTTTTTAAACCCCTTCTAAACTCGTACTACTCAGATGGTGAACATAATACACAGAGCTCAGGACATAGCCCTACAAAATGCCGAATTTGCATCTAGAGCTAATTTGAACCTAAATTGATATATTTGAGAGTCCTATTTTCATAATTAAAAGTTGGAAAATAAAACATCAACTTTCCCCTGGCCCTTTGCTATCTCTTATCTGAAATTCACTATTTTTATTTTCTAATAACCATTAACCTATCCCTTTCAGACATTGCTATTTCAATCTAAGCATACAGTACAGTACATGGCATATGATACCCAGCCGGCATATGCAATAAGTTCAACTTAAAACATGCAAATTTGACACAATTCTTGGCGCCTTTGTGGCAAAATGTGGGTGGGGGAAAAACTCACAGGGGTTATTTTTGGAACGACTGATGGGGATCACACTTCTCGTGCCCGCAGTCATTATCGTCATTCTTCCTTCCAAGATAAAGAGATGTAAGGAATGGAGCGATGATCTCTCCCCATTCAGGCAGACAATCCCTAAAGATCAACTGCCCCAAATATACACTGTACATCATCAGCTCAGTGCCTCAGGTGACTCTAGTCTATTTTGGTAATTGCATTCATTTTGCTACTATTTTCATTGGGGTACGTTCTATTATTAGCTCGCTCAGGACTAGGGTTGAGTGTATGGGAGACATATATACTACATTACAATTCAATTTATATTTATTACAATAACCAGCATTTATATCTATATAGATATTGTTTGAACACCAATTTGTATGTTAAAGGGACTTAGTAACATTGTCCAAATCCTCAAAATAAAATTTTAATTCTAGCGGTTCCCTCATACCTTGTTGTATTCGTATTACCAATAAAATCATGGGACAGGTTTCGGTTTTTCAAATAAAGCATGCAGCTTAAAAAAAAAAAAAAAAAAAAAAAAAGGTCAATGTTAAACAGTCCAAAGGTTACTCTGAAAATATGAATGGATCATGTTTGTTTGTTAAATCGTGCATGAAGTACAAACGAGGACAAATGTAACTGATGCTATATTTATTCTTTCAAGTGATAATTTGTTTGTTTAATGTAAGGAATTCTGCCCTTAAAGGGACTTAGTAACATTGTCCAAATCCTCAAAATTTAGGTTTTTCAAATTTCCCTTTCGTTACAAAGATATGTACGATCGAAGTATTCAGAAAGAAAAACTCCACCTGAGTTTTTCTTACTGTGTACAAAGTGAGTGCAGTGAGTTAGTGACTATCACTTTGCATTTTCGCTCATTACTTGGCCATGCAATGTTCATTTGACTTGAAATTTTCACACAATACCCTGTGGACATATGAGATAACAACAATATACATTGCATCAACCATTCATCACTTTTTGCACATGTCAACAAAGTTACTAGATCCCTTTAAGACAATTATTTGAATTGCAATACTATTCCTGGAGGATACATGTTCTAATTTAAAATCTCTGAGAAGTTTTAACTGCTAATGTTTAAATGGCAGGCAGGACAAATAAGGATGGTCTAGATTTCTGCAATGTATCAATTTCCTTGAACCTGAAACATTTTTTTAAAAATGCTATTATATCATGTATTTAGGAAGTTGGAAGATTGGTCTGTGGAAAATTAAAACAAATGAAGAAGGTCCTGCTTACCGCGATGTATCCATTCTCTTGAATGAGGATGTTCTCAGGTTTCAAGTCTCTGTATATAAGGTCCAAGTGGTGGAGGTACTCGAAGGCAAGGACTATCTGGGCTGCATAGAATCTGGAGTGTGGTTCACTGCATGGGCAAAAATGAAAGAAAGCAAAAATTATTATTCAATGCTCAAAATTAGCGCAGGCCCACTGGCCCGGGCCGATAATATTCAAAGAAGATTCAAATATGGTTTATTCACAAAAATAAATTACATACAAAGGTTAACAAAATTCATGAGCAAACATAAATAATAATGTATGCGATGCTCCACACTAACTTTTTTTTTCACTTGCCCAGTCGGGCAAGTAAAATCAGGTTTTTTCAAATTTTACTTGCCCGAATAGAAAACTTACTTGCCGAAAATGAAAAACAAAGAAAAACAAATATCATGTTCTTACAAATATATGATAATTTCATGTTATAAGTTACTGAGGTCCGAAGAAATACGTTTTCGCTACATTTTGAGAACCCCATCGGTAAAATTACAGCAATCAGTAACATTCTGGCATTTATTTCGTCTCATTTATTGTCTGTCGGACTTATTAAATAAGCATCATTTCAATGATGATTATATTACGGTAAGTAATAATCAAAACGTTTTCGCATCATTTGGATAACGCAATCAGAAACATTTTGGCATTCATTTCGACCGATTTGTCTTCTGTCGGACTAATTAAATAAGCATGATGACGATGATAATTTTATTGACTAATATTCAAAACGTTTTGGCTTTTGACTCATGACATGTATCGTCTGTCGGACTACTGAAACATCAGTTTTATCATCGCAAAATAAGAGCACGCAGTATCAAAATTAATGCCGATAAAACGATGTCAAACGTATTTAAAATAGTGTTATCATCTTCTCAAAATTACCAAACAAGGTTACGATAATGCGCTACAAGAAAATTTGAAACATCGTTTTCATCATCGCAAAACAAGAGCAGGCAATATCAAAATGATTGCCGATAAAGCGATGTCAAACTAATCTGGAATATCGTTATCATCTTCTTGTAATTAGTGAACAAAGTTACGATGATGCGCTTCGAGATTATGACGCAAAATAAATCTGAAACTTCGTTTTCATCATCGCAAAATAAGAGCAGGCAATATCAAAATGATTGCCGATAAAGCGATGTCAAACTAATCTGGAAAATCGTTATCATCTTCGTGTAATTAGTGAACAAAGTTACAATGATGCGCTTCGAGATTATGACGCAAAATAAATCTGAAACATCGATTTCATCATCGCAAACTAAGAGCAGGCAATATCAAAATGATTGCCGATAAAGCGATGTCAAACTAATCTGGAATATCGTTATCATCTTCTTGTAATTAGCGAACAAAGTTACGATGATGCGCTTCAAGATTATGACGCAAAATAAATCTGAAACATCGATTTCATCATCGCAAAATAAGAGCAGGCAATATCAAAATGATTGCCGATACAGCGATGTCAAACTAATCTAGAAAATCGTTATCATCTTCGTGAAATTAGCGAACAAAGTTACGATAATGCGCTTCGAGAATATGACGCAAAATAAATTTGAAACTTCGTTTTCATCATCGCAAAATAAGAGCAGGCAATATCAAAATGATTGCCGATAAAGCGATGTCAAACTAATCTGGAAAATCGTTATCATCTTCGTGAAATTAGCGAACAAAGTTACGATAATGCGCTTCGAGAATATGACGCAAAATAAATCTGAAACTTTGTTTTCATCATCGCAAAATAAGAGCAGGCAATATCAAAATGATTGCCGATAAAGCGATGTCAAACTAATCTGGAAAATCGTTATCATCTTCGTGAAATTAGCGAACAAAGTTACGATAATGCGCTTCGAGAATATGACGCAAAATAAATCTGAAACTTCGTTTTCATCATCGCAAAATAAGAGCAGGCAATATCAAAATGATTGCCGATAAAGCGATGTCAAACTAATCTGGAATATCGTTATCATCTTCTTGAAATTAGCGAACAAAGTTACGATAATGCGCTTCGAGAAAATGCGGCTTTTTATAAGTTTTAAAGCTTAATCGCGGACGATAAACAGTCGAAATGAGTGCCGTAATTTGCGCTAATTTATAACTCCGACGGACGATAAATGAGTCGGAATTATTTCCGTAGTTGTGTAGTTTTATAGTTGCCCGATCGGGCAACTAACATAGACCATTTATGACATTTTACTTGCCCGACAAGAATTTTTACTTGCCCCGGGCAATCGGGCAAGCGTTAATGTCGAGCGTTGATGTATGTAAACTTATTTCTACTTTCCAAATATCAGCTTTGGCCCACCAAATTTAAATGATCATGCTTTATTCCACTGGCCTGAATGGACGAGATTCAGGTTTCATGCCACTGGATAATTTTGACAAATCTTGTTTTTACCAGCCCAACTGGGCCACAAGGCAGAACAACTAATTTCTAGCATTGCATTATTCATGAAATCATTATAAATTGAAAATGAAATTGGCACACTCATGTCAAGCCAATGGTATAGACCAACTATTCAAATGTTATGCAACGTGTACCTGGGATCCTGTATGCTTGCCAGAGATTTGTCTAGCTATATTTTTAAAAGCAAAAACTGCATGCAGAGTTGATTTCATGTGTCATGTTGTTGGGAACAGGTTTACTGTATGTACAGTGTATCTCCAGAATTATTAGTGAACAGGTTTACTGCAAACCTATTCTATTCTCTAGCATTACAGTGTATATGATTTAAACATTTTCAATGGAAAACAAATAAGATGTTTGTAAATGGGTTTCTTCAAGGATTGTTTTGATATTGGCAGAGTCTCTTTAAATTGGTAATTTAGAAAGGGGAAGGTAAAATTACATATTACAATGAACTAGGAATCAACAACCTGAAAAACATGGGCACTGCATACTGTGCAGCTAAATACAATTTAAGCATGGCGGTGTACGCAAATGCATTTTACAGACCCCCAAGGCAACCATTGAGGTTTACATAAAATGTAGAATACATAGGAGATACTGTACAGTGGGGTGTACATGAATGCCATTTTCATTTTGCAAGCTTTTTTCCACCTAATGCAATGCAGGCTTACATGACGTCAGGTGTGGGTGAGAAGGATGTTTTTAGTAAGATTTTAGCTAAAGAGTTATGCACACCATTTTGTAGGCTGGGGCCTCCTCTACAAGTAAGATTTCTATGCAAAGTTTTCAGATTAATAATTATGTATAATTTCAATGAATATTCATGAAAAAAAAAGAGATAATTACATTGGTTCCTGCATGGCTTTCAATTTCAACTTCCAACGTGATTATCCCCAAAGTACAAAAAGTGACTTAACACCCTTCTCACTCTCAACCAAAGATATTAACACAGTGGGGTTGATGAGAATTGCATATGTGTACCAAGTTGATGAATTATTAAACAAAGTTGGTGAATGTCATGATTCATGAATTAGGCGACTGGAAATTTATCCCGACACTTCTTACATGAATTTTAAAGGGATCTAGTAACTTTGTTGACGTGTGCAAAAACTGGCGGAGGGTTCATGAAATTCGCATTAATACAATCTGTTAACCTCTCAGCAATGTGGGATTATTTCATGGTAATTGACCGAGTAGTGAGGGAAAATGCAAAGTGATTTTTGCTAACTCGTTGCACTTACGTGTACACAGTTGGAATTCTCCCCAGGAGATTTTAAAATCCAAACCCTTCAATCATAAAATATCTTAGTAACGAAAGATAAATTCAGAAAACCAACACCTCTGTTCCATGTTACGATAGATATGTGAGGATCCCTCGTGCTCTAAGTAAGTTTTGTGGATTTTCAAAAATTTTACTAAATCGTCCCATTAAGATTGTGCTTGGGGATGCTACACCCCCAAGGTCACAATTTCGAACTAGGATAATTTGTGCACACTGCACAAAAATGATCCAATGTGAATTACGCACCTGTGCAATGCGTTCGCAAGATGGCACCATGCATCTGATTTACGAATCCCAACCACAAGTCTTTAATCATGACTATGATTTTTAATTAGGACTACACTTACATTAGTCATGTATACCACAGAAAATCCCGTGTCTAGACTTTAGTTCTAGGGCATATTATGCATGCCTCCTCAAAGAGACATTCTACAGACGGCAGATGGGTTAATAGTGAAATACATCTATTAAAATAGAACTTTTGTAGTGCAGTCAAGTTGATTATTGCTCTTGAGCTCATCTAGGTACATACATGCCAAATACCAGTTCAATTTACACAAATATGGCTATATAATTTTATACTACATTGTACATCTCGTGTACTCTGTGGATAACTTCACATTAATAGTTCATTTATGTGTTGTCATTAAATCTTATGTCTTCAGTTGGGTAAATTTTTACAAACTGTATATTATAATGGTAGCTTTTCTGTGACACACCCAAGGTAATGAGAAAAGTATTTAACCTTTATTACATTCATTGTGAATGTGGAACTATATCATTGTATAGTCACTTTACACACAAACAAAAATCCCAAGGAAGATTTTGAACACAATCATAATGATGAAAATACAATCTGTCACGATTATCATACAAATTATAATACAATTTCTCATCTCAACTGGGTAAAATACCTGCGGAGAGACATTATTTCTTGCCTTGGATTTGTATTTTTTGTCCACAGAATGGTAGACCTCGATACACTGTAAAGTGTAAAGTCGTTAACACATATCACTAGAGCTCTCGGGTTCTCCAGACATGTACGTAAGGACATACATTTGTTTACAATACAGGCCTCCCTGCCAAATTCATTGACATTTTCTTGACGAGTAAATAAAGTTGTGCTTGCATATGGAGCAAACAGCTGTAGCGCTGTGGCTGTTGTCCGAGATACAGTGTACGTATCATGTGTAATATTCCTGGAAGGTTGAACCAACCTTTATCGTTCAACCCATTAACCCATTCAATACAATGTGTTTTTAAAATAACATGCATTCTTAATCTTCATGGACCCCAAGTGCCCAACACAAGTATTCTGGGGACAGTCTTGAATGCACAGTTAAAATTTGATTTTACATGTAAAATGATCTTTTAAAATGTGTGTCATATTAAATGTAGTATTATGATATTTCATAAAGTATGTGCTTTGAATGTCTGTTCACTTGTCACCCTTGTAATTATACAACTTTCAAAGAAGAGAGGAGGTGTATATTGTGTATTCCATGCAAACACTACACATACATCTGTAAATGTATTGAATGTCTCTTTCACCTAGCAACATATGATATCAAACTGTACACAGTCTGCATCTGATTGGTATCACCCAGGTTACAACGTTCATGTTATCATTACACATGTCTGCGAGAATTCATACCTACCAACATATCAATGTCTGTCATTGATTGCTGTACACTGTAAATTGTAGAAATATTAATTCTTTTTTATTACAGTGTATAATGTGGGGGGGGGGGGGGGGGGGGAGGGGCAAACAAATAATGTTTTGAGCGGTTATTTTTAATCTTACCCACTTTAAAATACATGGAGCACTCCAAATATTGTTTCGACTTAAAATGATAGTGCCACTTTTAGAATTTGAGGGTTCAATTTTGGCATTTCATGAGCAAAATTCACCAGGACCCCAAGCTTTTTTTTTCCAATGGTGCATTTTAAATGTTGGTTAATGTTACTGCAGGGAATAATTTTCATGGTATCGCATCGCAAAAACACATTCGCGGCTTTTTAATTTCGCGGTCAAGCAAGTGTTTACACGCATTGCAAATCGCGCATTTATATTCGCAGATGCAGACTTCAGTGCAAAATCCGCGAAATTGAATGCACCCGCGAACATTATCACGTTTACAGTAGTTCATTGTAAATGGTCACACTATATAGCTAGAATCTCATTGGTACAATGGTACCGCATTGCCCAAGCTACAAGTGATATCGTATGTCATGTCTGTATGTAGACTTGTGCGGATACGGTGTCATGCCAGCTCGACCAGGCGCAGGTTCGCATCAATGTCTGTTTATGATTGATCAGTGATTATAATATCGGTCAACAGTCTATTCATCTGTCTTCACTACAAGACTGTAGTGGTTTTTTCTGCGTGAGGACGGTGAGGTACATACATGTATTTATAATTTCTAGAAAGTGTTCTTTAGCTGAACCTATATGTAGTATGCAGATTCAAGATTGCCCTGAAAATATGATTTATTAAACATCACCTTTATTTCAATATTACAAACACTTGACACAAACTGTACATGTGTATGCCTAAAGAATCCCTCAAAAAAACATGTCCTCAAAATCATACGCAAACAAAATCCTCCTACTACATGATTACCCAAATCTACTTACCCTGTGCAATAGGGCAAGATAAGTTGCATTCTATAGGTTGCAATTTAACAAAGTAAACTCCAATTTGTTAAGGTCATCTTTTCTAAACTCCCCATAACCCATTTATTCAATTTCAACTGAGACAGTATTCCTTATGATTTATTGTAGTACTACATGTAGCTCTGATAACAAATGTGTCAAAAGCAATCTTTGATTCAGGCAATCAACCAACTTCTTGCAGAGTCAAATCTAGACGGAGGAAGTTTAGGACAAGACTACCCATGTCACTGCTAATACATTATTATGACAAAGTACACAACATGTGTATGACGTACAAACATTGAGGGTCATTTCCATCACTGTTGAAGTGCTTTGATCTGAACTACATCCCAATAAATGCACCCCTCTCAACACTATATTAATATTGTACAGTTTGTATAAGAGTGAATGTCTGTACAGTGTTCATTGGCATTAAGAGAGTTAATGTGTATCTCTTCACGCACCCACCAATTATCTTGAATGCAGACTCTACGGGCAAGTTTAATTATGTATGTAGAAATGTATATTGAAGCATGTTTGCCCCAAACACTTAGACAATATTGTGAAATAATACAGGATTTTAAATCACAAAGTGTTTTATTATGACGTAGCACTTGTCTTCAGTATGTTTGAAGTGTTTTATCCTCGAAACTTTACTCAAGAGTCAAGTTCACTTTGTTTTGCGTACATGTACATACATGTAGTCACGGCTCCATAATGGTTTTCTCATGCGCTAGTAGAATTATATCCTCTCAATTTTGGGTGCTTAAAACAAAAATTTACCAGCCGATTACCGATTCAGAAATAATGTGTACTAATGTGACATTTAGTTTCTTCACATGATGTAAAAATAGAAAGAAACAGTGCACTACAAATGAGGGGGGGGGGGGGGGGCCTGCAAATGAAAAGGTTTGAACGTGCATGGGCTGTGCATCGATTCTTAGTAAATTAAGTTATTTCGCACATGACAAATAATATGGGTATTTATAATGGATATCTGAAGCTTTTTGGCCGCGGGTGAAATTTGCAGTTCCCTCAGCAGCATGGCGTACACAGGTGACAACCTAAACTTTTACATAGCTATATAACAACAAAAATTGACGTAAACAGAACGAAATTGTCCCTGGTTGGGGAAATGGAATACTGGCCCACAAGGCATGGTTCGCCTTGCAATCACGATCACATGACTTTGCGGAAGTCCCGCTCCTCACTTCATCACATTGCACGCGGAGGAGTCAAATTCTGGACGAAAAAATTATCATTTTTGTCAAAAGCTGCACGAGTATCTCCCCTCTCCACTCTAGTGCAGTACGAATACATAAATCTACATTACGAATCGGTCTGAATGAAATCCTTACAATGCATTCTGCACATTTGTTTTGCTTCGAGTTAAAACTTCTATCAGAGATGCTAGTAGACCGAGGGTTAAGAGCATGAAAAGTGAATCATGTTGCCCAATTTGTCTGGAAAATTATTGCAGTGAGCCTGAATTCCTGCAAAACAAAACCAGACCTGCATTCAGACTTTGACTGAAAATTGCATCTTTGTTTCATAACAAATGCATACTGTATATTGTTTTGGTAATCAATCAGGGACAAAATTAAAATGTTTTTCGGGGGCTAATTTTCAAGCTTGACTGCATGAAAATAATTCTGTAACAAATGTTTTGCACTAAACTCTAAGCCAATTTCATGATTTTCGGGGCTCTTTTTGGCATTTCGGGGGCAAATTCGCCATGAGCCCCCGTGTACTTTTTTCACTGCCTGAATTCCTGTAAATAAACAAGACCTGCATTCAGGCTTTGGCTGAAAATTGCATCTTGCTCCAAAATAAATGAATTTTTGATTTGGTAATAATAATAATAGCCCATTTTTATATAGCGCTCAATTACAGTTAAGTCTTAAAGCGCTCAGATAATTACTTTATACTACTTTTGCTTTTTTAATAGCAGAGCAGTCTTTATTTCAGGTACCCATTTACTGCACCTGGGTTGAGAACAACCGATGTGGGTAAAGTGTCTTGCAGAAGCCTCAGTTGGACATTAAAGGGACTTAGTAACATTGTCCAAATCCTCAAAATAAAATTTTAATTCTAGCGGTTCCCTTATACCTTGTTGTATTCGTATTAACAATAAAATCACGGGACAGGTTTCGGTTTTTCAAATTTCCTTTTCGTTACAAAGATATGTATGATTGAAGTATTCAGATAAGAAGAGTTTTTCTTCCGTGTACAAAGTGAGTGCAGTGAGTTACTGAATATCACTTTGCATTTTCGCTCATTACTTGGCCATAAAATGTCCATTTGACTTGAAATTTTCACACAATACCCTGTGGACATATGAGATAACAACAATATACATTGCATCAACCATTCATCACTTTTTGCACATGGCAACAAAGTTACTAAATCCCTTTAAACCCACGGCCTCATATTTCAAGACTAAGGCCCGAACCAATATACCACAACACCAGGTGAAAAATTAATATTTATTTGTTTGGGGGAGGGGGGCACTTTTCAAGCTTGCCTGCATGAAAATAACACTCTAAAATTTGTTTTGCACTGAACTCTGTGCACATTTACAGGTGCTATTTTATGAATTTCGGGGGCTATTTTATGAATTTCGGGGGCAAATTCGTCCCGAGTCTGCATGTATTTTATCACTGCACAACACTCCCACAGATAGATCTAGTGATTCTTCAGACAATTCAATATGGCTTACCTGAATCTCCCAATTCTCCGTAAGTGTGAGAACATTTCACCACCAGGAATATAATCCAGGACCATGTACAAGTTGGAGTTATCCTGTAGCACAAAATATGACAAACATAAAACAATAATGATTAATGATAATGAAATATAATGTTTGAAATTTGGGGAATATAATCCAGGACACACTGTACAAGTTAGTTATCCTGTAGCACAACACATTAAGAAAATTGATAATGGAATATAATTTTCATCTTTTTAATACACTGTTAATGAGAGCATTGTATTAAAGGAAATGTGAAGTTTTCTCCACAAAAAAAAGCACTACAGTTCAAAATTAACTAGGAATTAAAATTAACCATTTTAATCACTTAATGTCTTATTGGTATCTTATTTTAAGTTAGAATAACCTTTTTTCCATTCAGTTTCTTTATGTTGTGTTTGTCTGAAAATCATTGTACCGAGGAAACAATCATTCCAAATAAAGCATGCAGCTTAAAAAAAAATAAAAAATAGCAATGTGTGTTGGAGAGTCCAAAGGTAGAATTCTCTGAACATATGAATGGATCATGTTTGTTTGTTAAATCGTGCATGAAGTACAAACGAAGACAAATTTAACTCTGATGCTACATTTATTTTTTCACATGATAATGAATATAATTTTCATCGTTTTAATACACTGTTAATGAGAGCATTGTATTAAAGGAAATGTGAAGTTTTCTCCACAAAAAAAAGCACTACAGTTCAAAATTAACTAGGAATGAAAATTAACCATTTTAATCACTTAATGTCTTATTGAAATCCTATTTCAAGTTAGAATAATCTTTTTTCCATTCAGTTTCTTTATGTTGTGTTTGTCTGAAAATCATTGTACCGAGGAAACAATCATTCCAAATAAAGCATGCAGCTTAAAAAAAAAAAAAAATAGCAATGTGTGTTGGAGAGTCCAAAGGTAGAATTCTCTGAACATATGAATGGATCATGTTTGTTTGTTAAATCGTGCATGAAGTACAAACGAGGACAAATTTAACTCTGATGCTATATTTATTTTTTCACGTGATAATTTGTTTGTTTAATGTAAGGAATTCTGCCCTTAAGTATATGTTCAATCATCAAGACAACTCGGTCAAAGTGGCCATATTTGTATTCCGTAGTCCGTACCAAGTACAAAGTATAAAGAGCAGTTACATATAGACGTACATGCATGATTGTAGTAGTTTACTGACAGCCTACATAGTTATACATGGGTTAATATCCATCATTCATTTCAGATACTCCCATCCAAGACTTGCCCCAAATTTTATGCATGCAGGCTCTGCGCAGCCTGGAAAAAGATGCCGACTGCACCGGAGAAGGGACCAATTATTTACACATCATGCATATACCGTGTGTCGGCCGGACGACGGGCAAGCTTAATGCAGGCATTTATTCTAGTCCGTTGACTCAAACCGACGACAGGTCACAGGCAAAAATAAATGCAATTATACGGCCAGAACTGCCAATGTGGGGATATTTATTTATTAAGTAAAAGCTGTTGCTATCAGAATTTGAGAAAATGTGTACATTTGAGGAGTAATGAATGCGACAGCTAGTTCCTTTAAAATGCAAACCATACAACAGCTATAATAAGAGCTGATATATAGCCAAAAAAAATAATAAAAAATGATATTCAGGATTTTGGTATTTCCTGAATGAGGGTATCATAATCTACCTTTTGTGAAATTTTGAGCGTCAGAAATCATGTTTAAATATGATTTTTAATCAAATAAATATGATCAGATTACAGTGCTTGAATGGACGCTGATCTTTGAAATGGCCCGTTTTCTCCCTAACTTTAAAACTGATTCAGCCATGTTCAAAATCTTGGCTGCTCATTTTGAGAGAGTTCGCTTAGTCCAAATATGACAAATTATATACCATTTTAAAGGTATTGACTGTCATGTAAAAATGAGCACAATAATTTTCCCCAACTTATTGGTCGTTTTGTGGTGTGAGGTCACAAATGTTGATTACAAATTAGATTACTGTATTATCAAATTTACATACACAATAGGGCTAAGAATACTAAGCTCTGGAGTCTAGACAACACGGCAACTCAACTTACAGCAAGCAAGTCACATTTTACAGCGAAGATACCATATTAAGTGCAATTATTATTATTATTTATTCAGCCAGAATTCAAACAGTTACAGAGTATACATGAGTTACAAAATACCAAATACAAACAATACACAATTTATACACAGAGTATCACAAAGGGTCTTATTCTTTAGACCAAGGATATTGAATTAACAGTACACTCACAATATTTCATCCCCCTTTGCTTGCACATTTCATTAATAGCGAGGAGCGATCAAGAACCCTGGACAAATAAATACGACCACAGAGTCTCTGGTTATGCTTTCAATAATTAATCACTGCTTGCTTCTTCACATTTTAATTAAGAATCTCTCTTGTGCACTGAAGTCGGTATACGTAGTGTTTCAATGTATACATGTTTACATTCTTTTTTTCATACCTTGCTTGTATTGAATTTATATCAAGCTGGAATCAAACTCAATCGATCATACAGCATTTACATACTTTTTTACATTTCATATAATCGCGATAATTAAATTTGTACAAATCTCCTTGAAAAAGAGGAATATTATATTGTGCATATTAGTACCATACTTTTATTAATTTATATCATAGAGTTTTATTTTTAGTAAATTCCTATAAATAACGTGTGAATGAAATAACGGCATATCTTGAAATGTCAACGTTTCAAATTTCACCTTCCCCTATTATGTATTTGTAGTTTCAATCATAACAAGCGTATTAACACTGCCAGTACTATTTAGAGCCTTGGAAAGGTCATTGAATCCAAATGTACATGTACATGATGTACAATTATCAAACATATGTAGTGATTAGGTATATGTTTGTAATTAATTTAAGGGAATTACGCTTTGCACATGATGTATTGTTAGCCCGGTATTTTGATATTTTATTGCGATGAATTTAGACATTTGCATCAATGTGATTAATAATGTTATTAATTCTGTTTAATTTGTAATTTCAATTTATATGTATATATATTCATTCATGTTTGATAATTATTGCAAAATTTTCAATTT
Source organism: Echinarachnius parma (assembly GCA_037951105.1). Lineage (NCBI taxonomy): Eukaryota > Metazoa > Echinodermata > Echinoidea > Clypeasteroida > Echinarachniidae > Echinarachnius > Echinarachnius parma. The sequence continues at coordinate 53,357 of JBAMJV010004464.1, forward strand.
AAATTTGTGGAATTATGCAAAGCCCTTAATATCTTTTCACCTATTTGTATTTTGTGTTGTTCAGCACTTAGAAACGTATGTATTAAGCGCTTTATAAATGCTATTTATTATTATTATTATTATGAAAAAAGGGTTTAAATCAAGAGAGGAAGAGAACACAGTGAATGTTACACAGTGCATTATACTGACTTTACAATACATCCCACTTTGAGTTAACCTTTTCCCAACTAGATTTTGCAATTGATCCTCACAGAGTAAATACAGTTTCCATAGAAAATGGGTTCATAATTTGGCATAAAACGACACAAATATCCCTTCACTGCATCGTGTGTGCCCATAAGTATTCACCGAACCAATACTAGTACAGAAGACAGTATTTTTTCTTACCAGCCCTACTGTTAGCTGATGTAATTTACGTCTGCCATCTGACCAGAACTGAGTTATGGGAGGTCAGGTACAAGGTCACCTTAACTGTGCTAAAAATAGCTGCACATCAAATGTGTGTTGGTTCGCGCTATTTTTAGAATACTTTTTTTTAATGCATACTGTGTAATCAAGCAGGCTAGGTTTTCAAATTAAACACATAGTACAAACTGCACGTATTAAGAGATTACACACACAATCTGTGTGCTGGATTAAATCAATAATACATGTATACACAAGGAGGTTTTGGCCTGTGATGTAGCTTAGAATAGTAAAGATTCAATTTTACAGTTAAGTCCACAGCACAAAGAATTGTATGCTTCTCAATATTCACATATTTAAGGCTTATCCCCCGTAAGAGCCTTACTTCCCATCCTCAGTCAGTTTTGTAAATTTGCTCATTCAACAAGTAGCACTTGAGTTGGGGGATGTTGTGGGAATTATTCAAAGGAAGTATTGCATGGAGTGAACAAATGTATTCTTTGCTGTTGACCTTTTCTACAGTTCCTACCACTTTTTTTACAATGTCTGTGTACTTAGTGACATTTCAAAGAAATGCCATAAGAAAAAAGGCGGTTTTTCAGAGGCTACTTTACAAGCTTGTCTGCATGAATATATCACTCTAAAACTTGTTTTTGAATTAAAATTGTTATGCAAATTTATGTGGAATCTTTGTTAATTTTGGGCGACTCTTTTTGGGCATTTCGGGGGCTAAATCGTTCTAAGCCCCCATGTACTTTTTCACTGACGAAATGCATGCACAGAACCATACTTGAGTGGACGCCCCCCACAAAAAAAACAACAACAAATTTAGAAAGTCTGTTTTGTTTAATTATCCAGTTCGGCTTGCAAGTGAAATTTGATATTGATGACATTAAGGTTGCTTTCGGTCAGTGATGATTTCAAGCCCTGATTACATGCATAATTGGTATCCACACCAGTACAAGAATTTTTAATTGACCCTGCTTGACCAAAGATTTTGTCTTTTGTGTTCCGTCTAATAATAGAAGCCTGGGATCTTCAATGCTATAGTTAAAACAGCGCATAAAATATGCTTGTGACACGGCTCAATTAAATTGTTATTAGCTTCGTGCTGTGAAGAGGCTGCCTGCCAAGTATGTGGCTGTCTTGTCCCTATGGATTAGCTAATTCTAATGTACACATTGTATTTACTGTACATGTAACTTTAGTATGTACATGCAGAGCTACAATGTAGCCTGGAGTGTACAATGCATTGTAACTATTTGTGACTAGATGTGAACTTCATTCAATGGAATTCATGCCAAAATACATTGGGATATTTTAATCTGTCAAAAAACAAGCAAATGAATCATTTGCAAATTATGCAATACAAATCATCTAGAGCTACTCTACAAGCAGGGCTGTAGAGCAAAGATGGGAAAATCTTTATTTACAAACTTTTAATATGATTACAGAAATTCCAATGAGGAAAATAGTATTTGTTTCAATATTTCTGTTCCTAGACTATATTGTTATTACCTTGCACCCCAACAAACATTGCATGTAGACCAAAATAGTTTCAAATACAATTTCAATTTGTTATGTAACTCAACATAATACCAACCATGCAACAAAGAATGATGTCCCTTCCCCCAAAAAAAAAAAAAAAAAAAGGCATATTATAGTTGTTGTGAGCTCTTGCAAGATGTGCATGTTTGCGACAACATTGCTATGGCAACATGAACATGACATTTTATTTCAAGCAAATGAAATGAATGTATCCCATCTCCTTTTTTTCTCCTAAATGCAAAGTACAATGTTGCATGTACATTTCCATTACATGATCTGTGCACTTGCTACAATGTACATCTGAGACATTCGCTTGAGGCGAAATCCAAGGCCGACGCGGTGTCTCTCCTATGTGCATTTATAATGCACCATCGATGTGGGATGCTAACTTTCTCTCCGTCTATCTCTATCCATATCCCAAGGTCTGTGTGTATCTTTCTATCTCACCTTCATAAACCCTCCCTCCCATCACCTTCTCATTTGCATGCATGCGTGTAGCGCATCATCAATATAATTATGATGTTATCTACATTTACTTGAACTCAAAGTCTGTTTCTGTTTTCCTTACTCTTTCTCTATTTCTAATACTCTTCCATTTTCCAACTCTCTTTATTGCTAATACTCTTCCATATCTTTCTCTTCTTCTTCTCCACAAATAACAGATCAATATCCCTTCTCCCACAATCCCCATGACCCCTCTTAATCTCCCCATCCCTCCAATCATCTAACCAGCAGTTCGTTCATGTACCCCTACAAAAAACTAAAAACTATGGTGAACGCTCATTCTCTTTTATCGGCCCAACTTTCTGGAACTTCCTACCTTACCAAATTCGCTCACAATCCTACCTCAACATCTTTAAAGTACAGCTTAAAACCTATTCAAAGAGGCATATTTGTAATTATGAATTGTACAACTTTGTTATCTGCTCCCACCATTGTTGTACTGATATACATTAGTTCGTTGTTAAGCTTGCAGCTACATCTTTTCTTTATTTGATAACTATTGACTTATTTTGAAATTTAAGAAGCACTTTGATTTTTAGTAAGTTAGATTATTTGATGTATGTAGACATAAGTTCAAATGTAAAATGTATATTATAAGTTTTTGTCATGTAAAGGGCAGCAGCGAAAACCGCAACACGTGTTTGCGGTTTTCGCTGCTGAGCCTGAACTACGTAATACGAATGGAAAATTAAATTGTATCGTGAGTCCTCGATTTATTGCATGTACACAATGATAATCGCTCGTAGGCAGAAAATAGCCAAAAATAGTGGCACGATGACAATCATATTCGGTGAAGTGTGTGTTGAAGATACGATCAGTCACCGAGATCATTAATGTCCTATTCTCGTCAGAAATTTCATAATCGAGGTAAATTTGAACAGCATGTTACCATAATTCCGTTAAAATCATGTCAGAAATATGCTAAAACTATAATTCAGTTAAGAATTTGCTGTATTTTAGAAGATGATTTATTGTCATAAATGTGCTGCATTTTTGTCACTTGAATGAACATAACTCTTGCGTTCAATGAGGGGACTTGCTTTTTTTTTCTTCGGGAAATCGAGTATCGATTTTTGCGCCCGGGACTCAACATTTTTCGGCGGGACCCGGGTACCCCCGGACTCATCAACAGCAATAACACTTATATTAGTAGTCTTTCAAACTTTTCAACTATTTACAGTATATCTTGTTCTTTCCTCACTATCTGTTAATCTACATAATATTGTTTGTTTTCTCACTTTGCTCGTATATTTCTCTACTCTCCCTTGCCCCTCATATCTCCGTATTTTTCTTTCACTTTTACTCTGCTAACCTACCCCCCTCCCTCCACCCCTCTCTCTTTAAATTGTCTTATCTGATGCATTCATTTTCATGCTTACTTGGACTTGGGACTTTGATGTTCCTCATGTTAATCTGCCTGGTTAGGTAGATGCATAATTCAAATAGCATGATCTGCACACTGGGCCTAAAATTGCACATCATGAAGCCGGGCGAATTCCGATCCTCACGTTTTGCCTGACTGCTTTTTAATGGCCATCAATTTCGACAAAGCTCTACAAGTACTGTGAATGAAACGCACAAATTTCAACCATATTTCATAGAAGTCGTGACCAGGCATCTACGTTTAATCACAACTCTCAAGTCACACTACATTTTCAATTTTCTATCTTATTCTGGCTAATCCCAAGTTTTGCCTGCAGACCAAACACTTTTTTTTTTGGGGGGGGGGGGGGGGGGCATGTGCTTATAAAAGGACTAGCACCCCGAAATTATTATATAGATTACATATTCATGGCAATTCAAGAGGTAAAGAACTACTTAGAAATGGTTACTTGATCCATCAAAAATCCCTCAGCAAAAAACTTTTGGTCGCAGTGACGTGCAAGTGTGGCTTTTGATACTTTAAAATCGTCTTACCTTGAAATGGTAAGCTAAGCTGACAATGAAGGGGAAGGAGATGGCTTGAAGAATCTTCTTCTCGTTTAGCGTGTGCTCGACTTGCTTCAGTTTTACAACCTGTGTGAAGGGGGGAAAGAAAAAAACACATTTAGAAAAAATGCAGAAACAAAATCGAGACACTGAATATTTTTTAAGGAGATGCCTTGAAGGAGTTACTTTTTCATTTGAATTGTGTGACGTGTTCAACATTTACACAATACATACATACTTTACATGCAAAACCAGCATACATGTGTAGACTGATGTGGGACTGATGAGAAAAGCGAGAAATATCATGATGTAAATGTCATGAAAATTACCAGGATGGCTGTCACAGTAAGCGTGTATGATGGAAATGCCATGAAAATTACTACACGATGTAGGATGGCTGCATTACCGCAAGCATGTACGAGTTGCCCAATACCATAATGAACCCATTCGTAACTGGTCCCATAACTCTGGCTGTGGTGTATAGAGAATGTGTGGTAAACTCTAATCAAATAGTCTAATTGAACAGGTTAAACCACACTGTTTCCATCACATTTACTGATCCAATCGGTCCAATCGGGGTAGCCTCCCGACTAAGTCCGGGCAGAGTTACGGTAAAATCGGGGTAGCATCGGGATGTCGTCCGGACAAAGGGCCTGTCAAGAAGGTGTATTTAAAGATAGATCCTACTCTGGTAAGGTTGCGCATGCGCAATAGGCCATTGTGGCCAATTGATTTATGCAGCGAGAATTGCTGTGTTTGAAAACAAAAGTGAAAATAAGGCCAGTTAAGACCATGTCCAAACTTTCCCACCGTTTCTGACCCGGATGTCATCCGGACAACATCGGGGGTAAGGTCTTTTATGACAGGGCTGCAGTAAATGGGGAGAGGAGGGAGGAAAGGAGGGAGGAAAGGAGAGTTACGGCCAGGGGTTAGCATTGGGTCCTCAACTCTTCCTTCATTTTCTTATTCATAACAACTTATTGTCTTAGCTAGACATGATTTTATAGTGAGAAAGTGAGAATTAGTTCTAAAATGTAATCCTCATGTATACACCTCATACAATTATCACACAATTATTTTCTTGCTCATTGCTGGAAAAGGTTTCACAACTCATTTATATTGCGAGATGCTGCATGTACAGTGTATACTGTGAAGATGTTAGGTCAGGAAAGTGAACACCATTGCCATGAGACGAGTTTACTCGGAATTCAATTAAAATTACAATTTTCATCTGGTATTTCAACTTGTATTATGATTGATGCATGCTGTAATGAATATATCATTAGTTAAAGAAAAAAGGACGCTAAGTCACTTTGAGAGACTTTGAACGAATTTAACAAAAAAATGACTTATGCCCTTCTCTCTCTCATCCAACAATACTCTGTATTGATATCATACTATGCACATTAGAGGAGGTGAGAATATATGGGGACACAAACAAGTTACATGCTGGCCAGAACCCTGTCCTGTGTAGCAGACAAGTATCTGCACAGTCTGTATAGCATTCCATCTCACCCCTAGCCCAGGTCTGCTCTGTTTGGATAAAGAGGAGGGCACTGTCACAGATAGTGACAGTGTTTATGCTAGTCCAGAGTGGGAAAATAGAAGAGGGCTCGGGGCGATATATGTTGTGTAATGCAGAGAAGGACATTGTGAAACAATTCGTCATTTTCTTTCATGGCATTGATTTTGATTCATTTGGATTAGTATTGGACTTGGATAAAAGGGAGGGCACTGTCACAAACAGTGTTTACGCTTGTCCAGAGTGGAAAAATTTAAGAGGGCTCAGCGCGATACATTTTGTGTAACAGTGAGAATAACCCCTAAAGTTTAAATATTGGGAAATAAATTTGTATTTTCTATCATGGCATTTATTTTGATTCATTTGGAGACACTATAGATATACAAATATAGAACCTGCTTAATTTTAAGTGTGCTAGTACATTCATTACATTTTTCTTGGAATTTTAGAATTTACAGAATTGTAAATGTTGTTATACATACGAATTGCCATCTCTGCCCCAACTCACAAACATGTACACCCCTACATGTATGTGGAGACAAATCATCATCATCAACAACATCCAGTCTTCTATTTTGATAATTAGATTTAGACGTAGAGTCAATAATGAAGATCATGATGAGTTCAACGATGACATCATCATCAAGTCAAAATAGAAGACTTACAGTTACACTAATTCTCTAGTAGTAATTTGACCCATTGAAGGAACCCATTCAAGCACAAAGGGTTTCATTTAATATTCTTGAATTCCAATCCTTTCATGCAAGAGTAGATGAAGTATTGAAGTCTGCTAACATTGTACTGTTGTGATAACATACAAGGTAATGGCAGGACAATAGTATCCATACACAATTCACAATTTTACTGTACAATTGGATTTGTTTCCTCAACTTTCCTGACCTTGTCATAACATACTGAAGTAAATAAAAACAGATGCAATTCTTCCCTTAGTCTACTTCAAGGCAAGAATTCATTCAAGTACAAAATTCACATGCCTACAAAAAGATGTACACACGTATACAAACACACAGGCATGCATGCATGCACACACACATGTACTCACACATACACACAAAAAAACACAAACAAACACACATGCACACAGACACAATACTCAATCATACAAACTTGAAGTTGAACTGAATACTGTATAAGCCAATATTTTCGCGGACAGATATTTTCGCGAATGAGAGGGTAACAGACATTTTTTGCGAGTTGTTGATTTTGCATTCGGCATTACAGGGTTTGCCAAGGGACTGAAAATCAGAACACTCATGTAAAAATTGCAGCGCCTTTATGCTAACAAAACTGCTCCTAAAATACAGCAAATTTGTAAATCAATATTAGTACCAGTATTTATAATATCATTCTAACGGAAATATGAATACGCAGTGTTCAGATTTACCTCGGTTATGGAATTTCTGACAAAAATGGGACTAAGAAGACCTCTGTAGCCGATCGTTTCTTCTTCATACATTTGTACTTCGGCGAATCTAGCTCTATGGCACCGCTATTTTGGGCTATTTCTTGCCAGATAGCGTCATGTGTTTACATCTTAGCGATTATCATTGTGTTCGTGCAACAAAGCGATGACTCCGATACAGTGTCATTTTCTAATAGGATACATGTATATCAATACATAGTTGAACTTCACATGCAAGCGAAGCAGCGAACTACATGTGTACAGTACATGCAAGAAATGCACTGGTACCTACGCAATCGATACAACTCGTATGACGGCCCTGGCGCATGTTTTTTCTTTGTTTTTGCACGCATTTTTTCTTGTTTATTGATTCCAAATTCCATGCAATCACGTAAGTAGACAAATTATTAGACCTATGTAGATCTAGTTCAGGTTATATCTAGATAAAATGAGCTTCAGTATGCTCGTGTCCTTGCGTTAGCTACATGTACCATACCACTACTCGATGTCTGCCGGGGGCCTGGCCGCCCAAGTGCATGTGAATGCCTGCTGACAAGATGGTATGAATGACTGACAATATTTTCGCGCGTTGTTAATTTGCGACTGTATATCGATACGCGAAAATAAAACCCTCACAAAATTAATAGCTTATACAGTAACAGATCTAAATTTCTTTTAAAATATATATACCGGGCAGACTGTGCTGAAATATTTTGCATTTATAAACATACATATTAAGTAATTTGAAGCACAGTTGTCCATCATAAATAATGCATGATGGATATTAATTTACTGCGTTAACATTAACAAGCACACATGTAACCAAGTGTAGTTAATATAGCACTAGCATTCAAGTAGCAAGCGCCTTTTTTTCATTATGCGTGTTATGGGTCAAGCATGCCTGTACTCTATAGCAACCAAACATATTTCCTTCTCCCCGTTTCCACCTGCATATAAATGCACTATGTATTAATGCAGATGCACACAGGGAGAATGTTAATAGCACTCAATCTCACACGTACATGCATGTACGCAAGAGTTGCTAATACATGGTGCATGTAGATTGTATACTTCCCACACAGTCGATACAGCACTGAACCACAATATATCAGAGAGAAGAAGCCCTAACTACAGTACATGATGTACACAAGCTTTCATTTGTGCCAGTAGTATTAGAAACGAATGAATACTGATCAGCATTGCTTGCTGTAATAAACATGATGCTAACTTCATATTTCTCTTCAATTGTGAAATTAATCTACATGTACAGTATTTAATCTAATTTATTTGAGAACTTGTATCATGTTAATATTATGTTACATTTTGAAGGTGAAACATTTATATTCCACATAGAAAAGCTTTAATTTCTCGCTCATTCTAAAGTCATTGAGGTACCATTAGTGCTGTTGATGAGTCCCAGGTAGCCGGGTCCCGCCGAAAAATGTCGAGTCCCGGGCGCAAAAATCGATACTCGATTTCCCGAAATAAAGAGCAAGTCCCCTCATTGAACGCAAGAGTTATCATGTTCATTCAAGTGACATAAATGCGCTCAATTTTTGTCACTTGAATGAACATGTTTTCCCAGCTGGCGTGACATGCCGATCGTGTAATCAACAAATGGATAAATTTTGGATACCCGGGACTCGCCCGAAAAATTATCGGTACCATCATTTACAGTGAGACATGACCTTGACTTCTATAAAAAGTTTATGTTTACCAAATAAATACCCAGTGTCTTATAATTGGCATGGATTAATAATACATGTATTTGTATGATCAGATATTCAGGCAGAGATATCAACACATAATTGAAAACAGAGCAACACAAGTAACAAATGAAACAAATTTGTATTGATATCAGCTCAATTTCTGAGTATAACCAGTTCCCAACTAGATTTTGAAATCCCCATAAAGTTTATATACAGAGCCCATTATTAGGTTCCTGTCGGCAATGGGTTAAACTCTATGTACACATAATGCAGTTTATACTTATATATTTGATAGGACATGATACTCATAGAAATATGTTATTATAGCATTGACAATATAACTAGTGTTCAACCAACCATACTCTATGTCATTATGGAATACATGACCTTGTCGTTGCCAAATTTAACAATCAGTATTAGTTTGGATAGGGAAGTGCTTGCTATTTATAGCAGCACCCGTCAATAAAGTAGATTATTATAGTACATGTACACAGGACATACCTTTGGAGTAACTGTACCGCAAATGATTCAATTTTCTGATGGGGAAATGTCAGGCCTAGACTTACATGGAGCTGCGGTGTACTATGTACACACCAAACAGCACTTAATTTGAGTCTTGCATAAATTATTTGTATTAATAAGTTAAAATGACTCCGTTGTAGCGTTTTAGGACCGGCATTTTGGAGAGTTCATGTAGAGGTCCCATATAATGCCTGCAGTGCATTCTGTACATCATGAATGATCCTACCTGGTTCTGGAGACTTGGGACTACTTTTTAACTATTCCTGAAATAATCACTACACTGTAGGTCACTTTATTTCAGATTATACCAACACATTCTGTGATGCTCACAACGACAGTTTACAATGCAGCTTACAGTTACAAGTACAGTTTGAGAACCTGGAGTACCATACTGTGTTAACTCTTTTGTCATTGCAAATTCTAGGAGTGAACAGATAGACTAAATATATTGTTGTTGTTTTTGTGTCTGTACATGTGTGTTCAAATTGATTACAATTTTCTTGCCAAAAGCTCACTTTCAGTTGACCCGAACTTGACACTAGTGATCTAACTTAGGGCGACTAAAAAATGCAAGTCGAGAGCCTGAAAATGGAGTTTTGATATCTTGTTTGTGTGCAAAATGATACAAATAAGCCTGAATTTGTAGGTGCTCAGTGCCTGAAATTCAGGCTTTTGCATGAAAACTGGCATCCCTGTAAACCCAATTCTACCTAGCTTTTGCAATGCCCATAATATTATCAATAGCCAGTAATACCATGGTCTCAAAGATGAGCGTGATCGTTTGCCTAATGTACATGTACTGGAATAAGGGGGAGGGGAGGACTCGACTCCTTCACAGGAATAGCACCATATCCACTGATCTCTGTACTATACATGATAACACGGATACACCTGCAAAGTTGAGAGAATGAGGTGTGTGCTCAAGCCACCCTCTTTTACATCGGTGAATAAAAAATACATTGGGGATCAGAATATTGCCCCTAAAATACAGAGAAGAGTCCTGAAAATCTTCAAAGAGTTGCAGTAAATTTGCAATTAGTTCAAATAATGCAATATAAATTTCACGGCAATGTTATGATTTAAACTATCAAAATGATTGCATCCCGAAAATGAATTTGCTTTCCCTATTTCTATGTGATAAATGGTACAGTATTATTGAGAATATTGATTGATTGTGAATTCTGATCACCTTGGTGATTGGGTATGCCAGTTTTGAGCCCTGCAGCCCTTGACAATGCCACTGCTTACGTAGGTGTTACTCCCGGACAGGTGCAGTTCTAGGACACCACTCGAAGGAGGAGGACTCAGATAAAAACAGATTGGTCAATATCATGGATCCTATACATAGAAGTGAACAACCCCCCGCAAGCGTTCACCTACTAGTTTTGTAACTGGTTCCCGTGTACCCCCATTTAAACTGCACACACTCGCTTCACATTTGTAAATAATCAATGAAGTAGTAAGTGCTCCCTCCCCGAGTCCCTGTGAGTCTCGGGATCTTTCATTGACATTGCGATGAGAGGAGAGCCTGTGTGTGCTCAAGTGGGGATTAGTCTTGGATGTCAACACCACTTGTGAACAGGGTGCATTGAGAGAAGCTAATTATCCCTGATCCTCTTTGGCGATAGTGAATGTGCAGCGGAGGGTGAAGGCGAGAAAATGGACAATGGCCCAGTGACATCAATAGGCCATACAACTCCTGGTTAAACCACTTGTAACGCAGAATCCTCTTCATTCAGCACTTTCTTAGAAATTATCAAATGTGAGAATGCATGAATGTACACACATGCACATTAAATAGAAACCATAAAGGACATACCTTTAATGATTCCACTAATCTATCTCAGTGCAAAATCTTAATTTGTAATCGCAAAGATATTACGTACATTGCTGTCATGGGAGATGTCAATTAATTATGTACACAATAGTATTTAATCTCTCCACTGTACGGCATATATTAATGCAGATAGTAGACACATGTGTTACACAATTATGATGATAACCACTGTAAATAAATAAAGTTCATGTACACGTGTGTTACACAATATGATATGATAGCCACTGCAAATAAATAAAATGAAGTACAGTGTTGGCCCTTGAAGAAGTTATAGTTCTTGGGGCCTAGGCCTCTCACATAATGCAACGTATGTACTGCAATGCTAGGGATGGGTAGTTGCATAGTTTTCATACCATGAAACAGCGAACGTCTCTTCATGGGCACCCGCATAAGATTTGACCATTGATGTTTGAATCCAAAGTTATCTTACCTTTTGTTTGTCGAGAATTTTCATTGCGTAGAATTTTTGTGTAGGTTGATGCCGGACTAGCATTACTCGACCGAATGAACCGGTCCCAAGTGTTCGTATTCTATCGAAGTCATCGAGGGCAGCTGTGTTCTGCAATGGAAGAGGATAAATTGAAATTAGAAAAGTACCTTTAAATATTAATCAATATTATCATGCACTTACAAATTAGTGTAAAAATTTAAAGTGCATGAAATGGTGTGAAGTCTTAAAAATGTGCACATGATACATACGTATTGAATTACAAACATATAGATCTAGGAGATAGCCAAGTTTGATTATTTGGGTAAATTGTCTTGCTCAATTAGATGAAATTAACATGGTACTTAATATTTTGGTTCTTTTACAAATTTAGTAAAATGAATAACTAAGGTATGTTCGAACATGACATATCACTTAAGAACAGTATAATATTACCAGTCATTACTAACATAAACTTTATTTGTACCTAGACAATTATAGTCATCATACTTACGTGTTTGTCGCAATCCCATTGTTTCGTAAAACTCTCTTTCGCTTCCGTTAGAAAGTCCCTCACTGTGAGAAAAGGAAAAATAGCAAAGATAAATAGATAAACAAAAAGAGAACACAAATTTCAAAACTGTACATGTACTGTACAATGTGCATTAATTATTTGGTTTGTACTATTACATGTATATACCCATGTAACAACAGAATACATTCTAATGTCTTGTAATTCTTCTCCATCTTATCAATGTTATAATTTCTTTTTTTCCCCTGGTGGACTAGTCAGGCAAGTCAAAGTTGATATTAATCAAACTTAAAAAGCTACTCTTTTTGGTGGCCCTGGCCTAGGCTAGAGGACCAGTGCTCATATTGAGTGATGAATACCAGGGAATAATTTTCCTGGTATCGCATCGCAATTTGCTATGCATTTTTGCATGACTGCTATACAAAATATCTTTTGTGTAGCAGTTTTCTTCCATAGAAGTGTACAGAATTTCATTTGAAATATTTATCCATCGGCTGAAATTGCTAATCAAATTTGAGGAGGAAAATTATTCCCTGAATACATGTTTGATGCAGAAACAACTTACCATGAGCCAGTACTTCAGAATGTGATAATCTTTTTGCTTGAAATTGAATCAATATCAATGAAATAGGAGTAGTTTAAGAAGTAATATGAGCACAATAACACATGTATTTTTTAATATGGTGTACATTTTAGTGTTGATAATGTTCAGTGTTTTCACAAGGTTAAAAAAGTCACAAACACACACAAGTCAGACATACATGGTCCACACACCCTACTTTGCACTCAAGTTTGACACATACATTTGTATTTAGCGAGAATATACACCCACACAAAAAGAAGAAAAAACATCACTGAATAAATATTCAAGTGTGTAGTGAATTTTAGAAAGGGGTAAATGTATTCTGATTTTTAACATATTTTCTTACACCTCCTCTAAGAAACAGTGAATAAACAACTCGGGAGAATCACTGTAAAAAAAACAAATATTGAAGAAATAAGAGCTGATTACTCAAATTGCAAACATTAAACTGTTTACAACATTAGGTATTGTATTTCTGACTGCCTGTACTAAAAAGGGTAACACTGATGAAAACAAATGTTACAATAGTGATAACCCTCCTACAGATTTGAAATTTCTATTTATGAACATGATGCATTGATTAAAATATAAAACTAATTCTATTAGTAGAGGATGTGCGAGGGAGAAAACAATTAAATGTCCATCCCTTGGAATCTAGGACACCATTACTAGTACTACTCATTAAAAACAGGTATGTGCAATTTAAGTAGTCTGTTTAATCCCTGACTATACATGCTTCTTCTGACATGTATGTTACTTAGTGCTGTTATACTCGCACTGGCCCGCTGGCCCGGGGCCAGTGAAATTGCACTTGGGGCCAGCAAAATGTATAAAAGTCATATTTTGGTGGCCCGATCGGGCAAGCAGATTTTCAACCCGACATTGACAAAATTTAGAAATCATGTTTTCTTTTATGTCATCTGTAATCACAGGTTTGATTAGGAAAGAGTGATATTTTGAATAGTAAAAAGCTCGTGAAATATAATTTTTGGGCCAGTAAATTTTCTTTTGGGCCACCAGAATAGGGGAGACCGGGCAACTGACTTAAAAGGTGAGTGTGGAGCCCTGTGTTATCCGATCCGGAAATGATCCCGGGAAATACATTTTCTCGGTAGAAAATATCGGAAGATTTTGCCGACCCATTTTCTCCAGTAATAATTGAAAATGTGTATGTTTGACAGTCCATTAAGTAGTGAAATTTAAATTAAAAATGGCGGAATCAGTATTGTTTACTTTATGAGTGGTTATTTTGGAGAAATTCTTGGTTCGTTACTTCGTTTCGCAGTCGAAAATTGAACAGGATGCGCAAAATTGCTAGTCATTTGAACGATATTGCCGACGGATGCACACAAAGTTAGGCCGACACTTCAGGGGAGACATCTGATGGATATCTGTATGATCGAGCTGATCAGCCAGTGCATTAAAAAAGTGGCTCAAAATACGTATTTTGGTAATTTGCACCATGTTTAAATGTTTTGATATTCTAATTACATGATTGCATGGCGTTTAAAAGCTGAACAGAAAGAAAAAAATGAGCCCCAAAACAATGAAAACAACTACTCAAAATATCGGTAAATAACGACTAGCTGTATTGCGGATGAATCCGGCGTAAGAACAAAGACCGTCGCGGATGGATCTCGCGTAAGAACAAAGACCCGTAACCTCCTCAGTTAACCTCACGAACGTCCTTTGGAAATTTATTAATATATTCAGCGCATTTTTTTCATTGTTTTGGAGGTAATTTTTCATTCTGTTCAGCTTTCAAATGCCATGTTATCTAGAGGCACGGATTTTCCGCGATCGCGGAAAATCGCGGAATTGACCATTTGAAACGGAAAACGGAAAAACGGAGCCCGTTCCGAAAAAAACGAAACCGGGACCCGATGGTGACGGTCGGGAACCAGTGTGACGGACTGAACCAACTCAGCCTTAATCATTAATGAATAAATGTTAAAGATATTTACTCTCTGCCTCTGGCCTGTGGTAAGTCCTTCCTGATATCGGGCATAACACATTCCCCCCAAATATTGATGATTTGTGGGTGAAAATCATGATTTTACCCTACTCATTGAATTTTGTATGGAGTTCTATGTAAACGGAATTTGCAGTTTTTCACATGTACAAAGTCTATGGCAAAACGGAATTTCCGTTTTTCAGGCAGGTAAAAACGGAATTCCAGATTTTCTGAAACGGAAAAGGCCTTTTTTTGAAACGGAAAATCAGTGGCCCTAGTTATCATGTAAGTAGACTACCAAAATTGTGTTGATCACAAAAAGGCTAATTTATAGCCACTTTTTGAAGGCAGTGGCTTACCAGCAACTCAGCAAGATCGTACAAATTTACATATGTTTCCCCGTGACTGGCAGGCTGAGTTTCTGTGAATGTGTGGCGCGATGCTGAACAAACAATCGATTTCTAGGCCCAATTCACTATGGAAAAAATACTTTTCTTGCGAAACTTAGTTAATTCTGAATAGTCTGTAACTATTTTTCTGTAAAGATTGATATATGTACATACCTCAAAGCTTCAATATTGTTAATATTATTGGCATATAAAACAAGAAAGATAAGTCTACAACGCTGCATTTTTTTCAGAGCAAATTGCAATATTATTTTTTTCCAAGATCCGAGACGATCCGAGAATCCCGTTAGCGATTTTGAATTCTACCGATCCGATAACGAGCCGGGATTTTTTCTTTACCTAACAGCATTAATGTTACTATTATTTTATCTATTCAATACTATTTGATTTGGGTATAACATGCATTCTCCATAGATCGCAGCCTGAGTATTTTGGATACCAGTCCTGTCTGACAGATTAAAGTCTAGCTCTGGCAGGTATACATGTATGATGGATGCTTTTAAGTTGCTACCTTTAAACAGTAGCAATCTGACACTTACTTTGGTAATGGCAGCAGTGCTGGTAATGGGACAGCCTACTGATGAGGCATTCGCTTGGTAATTGGTTTTGCAAGCATGTATGTAGGTAGGCTATGTACTTGTAGGGCCAAGGCATTGAACTTGCTAACACCATGTTCAAGACACAAACACACACACAAACAAACAAATGCACACACATACAAACACACATACACATACAAGCATGTACGCGAGAGCATTAGACCATAATACCTTTGCACAGTTAATTGCCTTGATAATGATGCCTGCACTGCTAGGTGTGCACAACAAAGTGAACTTGATGACAAGAGGGGCCCCTCACACCCTCAGCCAGTAGGTCTTTAACCCTTTTGATTACCGTATTTGTCGGTGTATTAACCGCTCCGGTGTATTAACCGCACCCCCTAAAAAAAAATGTAAAAAAAAGAGAAAAAAGTGCGGTCTATACGGTCGTGTATTAACCGCACCCCCCTTCTTTTTTTCTTTTTTTAAAGGTGCGGTTAATACACCAGCAAATACGGTAGCGCTAACTTACCATGAACTGTTGTAATGTAATAGAGTTAATTGCATATTTACATGGCTCATATATTCACAGGGTTAATAACTTAATATCATGTCTATGTCTGCATTAAATTAAAATGTCTAAGTGTATTTAATGCCTACAAAATTTAGTTTACTGTAAAGTTTCTTTCTATGTATCCAAGATGATCTTCCTAATAGGTCTACCAACCTTTGCATGTACTATATAAAACTGGTAAAAAAAAGAAAGAAATATGAATAAACGGTTCCTTTTAGTGTGACTTGTGTACAGTATAAGATACAAGAACACTTAAAAGTACATTACATCACACGTAGTATACAAATATTGTGCTTGTGACATATTTGTGTGAAGGTTTGAAACTGCTCCAACTAAGTCACAGAAAAGATTTAAATATGTACATGTACGCATTATTCAGCAATAATATGAAGGGGGGGGGGGGGGGGGGAGTGAATGTAGAGAGAGCGGGAGGGGATTTGCATAAATGTACATAAATGTGTTGCATAAAAGAAAAAGGTGTGCCATCTGGAAATGTTCCATGCTACATGGATATTGTACACAGGAAAACTGTTGAATGAGTGTTGCCAAAACAGACCAGGGAGTTTTTAATTATTTAATGGACTGACTTATTTATTTTCACCTAATATAGAGGGGTGTTAACTGTACTTGTATATTTACTGTATGTTAGGGGATTCATATGTGAGGAGACAGACAGGTGCTGTAGTACATAGAGGTGTACGAGAAAGTCAAGTTCCCCTTTTCCATCATGAATGAATGTACATGTCATGGAGCAACCTCATGCATGATGAATAGGGTACTTCGGAACTTGGGAGTACACTGTGACTACATAGTTTTTCTTTTCCATGGTTCTGGCTATATGTATATATATGCAAAGGGTGTGAGTAGGTGCAAATTATATTCTGTCTACATGTGTTTGTACGTAATATTATTTAAATGCTGTGTCGGATATATAAAAAAGCTTCCCATGTTATTTCATGGCAATATGTACAATTTTACAGGCATACTTATACAGTGCTAATAATCTAGCCAACAGTGTAGCTACTTTGTGGGTTTGTTGAAAATAGATTAAGTACATGTACCGAGTTGGCCTTTCCAGAAAATAACTACAGTCACAGTGCAGCCAAAAAGGCCCCAATATAAAAGAAAACTGGCATATTATGCAAGCTATTACAACTACATGTATGAAGAAGTGTTATATTTTAGAAACAACAATAGGCCTATGAGTGACCAACAATTACATTATGGCAGTTTTCCACAAACTAATGTACATTCCTGTACCTTGCATTGTCACATTGATAGTTCTGAAAAAAGATAGGGAGATATATTACCAGATCTATATTCTACAATATAAATACATTAGGCAAATTGTACTTACTATTTATTGTATGTCGTCCCTTGTGAAATACTTCATAATAAGTGTGAGGATGGGAATTCTCTATATATTACACTTGTAAACATGGAAATGAGTTTTTAAAATATATTTTCAAGTGATAGCCATGTACCTAATTGGCAGTATTCTTTATGCATTACGTCTATGTGTGTCTACAGTGTATTCAGTGTGTAGTTCAATGTAAAAATCAATTATTTTATCTTAAAAGTTAAAACAAACATAATTTCAAACCCCTACTTCCATCAAGTACGTTTGGTGGCATTTATCATTGTTAATACATGTACTTGTATTATGCTAAGATACTATATGGGCTGTATTATTTCAATTAATTGTATAATTTCATTGTCTCCTCAATACAACCGTACCGTAAACCGGGGTGACTTTGGCACCGGGGCGACTTTGGCCACTTTTGGAAAAGGATGTATTTTCATCAAGTCTCGTTTTTTAGAACTAATTTCTGATTCTTTACATAACCCTATAATAATATTTTTGAAACAATAAGAAATTTGTTCTAAAAAGTGAGGCTTGATGAAAATACATTCATCTCAAAAAGTGGCACAAGTCACCCCGGCGGCCAGTAGTCAATTTGTCAATAAATGATATTGATTCAAACTTACAGAAAAGGGTACACAATTTTATATACATTATAGCTGAAGCAGAAAGGAGGAAAGAGCGTGTTTATAAAGAATAGTCAACATCTTTAGGTGTGTAACTAGTGTACATTTATCGTAGCACTGTATTAGACTGTATTCAACAAACCTACATTGTACTCTTGTAGTTGTAGCACCTGATGTTACAACCATGTTAGTAGCAGCATGGAATGAGAAGGAATATAAGCAAGAAAGTTGTAACTGAAATTTGTATCAATGAAAAATAATTTTTTGAAAAGTAGATTTGAATTATTTGAGTGTACAAAGGGTAAGTGAATGAAAACATATTTTTGAATAGTAGACTTGAGTTACTGAAGTGTACACAGTTAAGTATGTAACAAATGTTTGTAAACATATAATGCATGTTTCAACTTCAATGGCAAAGTGAGATTTCATACTCAGGAGAACACCTTTAAAATGTTACCTCATAAAGTGGAGACCACTGTACTGGATCAAATTATACATCAACACTGCCATACTTGTGCATATTTTTAATGAGGGGTTTACAATACAGAGCTCAACACTAGCACTGGCCTGATAGCAAAGGGCAAGTAAAATGTTATTCACTTCCGGTCAGCAAAAATGTATATGAAAGTCACATTTTGGTGGCACATTTCATCAAACTAGATTGTCAAAGTGACATTGACATGATGACAGAATGAAAAAAATCTGATACGTACATAGATGTTGCAAGCCTCCACACATACATTTTTTTTTATCCACTAGCCCATTCGGGCAAGTAAAATCATAACTATTGACATTTGACTTGGCTGCTTGCTGAAACTGAAGATTTGCTTACTTCTAGATGAAATTTACACATAAGGAATTACATTAATCTCTTGTAGTTGACCAACAATTTAGTTGCCTGATCAGGGAACCAAACCAGATCATTTATGAAATTTACTTGAAAGACAAGTTTTACTTGCCCATGGAGCTTAATACTATTGGCCACGTGCTAGTGTTGATCCCTGCAGTATTATTGTTCTTTCATGTGAAGCCTCATCCATAATACTCATAATACTTGCAACACTCTCAGACTTGATCAACTTTTTAAAAGGGGAGTTGGATATTTGAATAGTAAACTAGTTAAAAATGGATTTGATTATTTGACAAGTCAGGTTTTTTTCTCTTTTTTTGGCTTCCAAACATTGGGAGGAAATTATTCTCCTGACAATACAGGTCACTAAAAAAAAAAAGTGTTATCGTGTATTGTGTAACCTGTAAAAGGTCTTCTAAATCTTCTAGACTTATGTCTAGTCACTCTTACAATCTTATGTAGGTATTTAGTATGATTGTTGTCTATATTTGTACATTTAAGTCCATTAATAATAAGTACTGTACAGCTGTACTGCACCAGAGTTAAATCATATTCATACACTAACCATTGTAAATGTTACATAAAATGTACAACAAATAATTACTATCCTACTGGAAGTAGTACTGACAACAAATTTTGCAACCAACCAACTAAAATTCTCTATTTACACCACTAATTATATGTGGACATGAATCTGTTCAAAATGTGCAGGCAATAGGAACAAAATACTTCACAACTTTACACTTACAGCCTTACAGGTGGATAATATATTAATTTGCCAAGTTGTTATACCATGTTTTAAACCTTCAAGGCATAGCCAATTTTACCAATTTACATAATTTCATCCTGCTCTATGCAGCGTGCCTACCACTTGGATTACCACACTAAGGTCCTGTTGCAGAAAGAGTTGCAATTGATTGTATTTAAGTCAGATCATGTGACTAAATGCGCATTTCTGATTGGTTGAAATGCTCAAATTTCAAATTTGCAATTAATTGCAGCTTTACAATTCATTGTATCTCTTTCTGCAACAGGGCCAAAGTCAAACTGTATACACACAGACTACAGTCAATATTATAAAGGAGCTTCAATTTAGCTCCTCGAAATAAGGAGTCAATGCAAGCCAAGTGCAGATGCAGTCAAATCATGGTGCATCACTGCAGGACTTTGCAGTATCTGGAATAAAATGTGATTACATTTGGGCAGGTCCAAGCTAATGTCCCCCTTGATGATGAAAATTCATCTTCATTTTAGCATATCAAGTTTGGTATCATTTAAAAGCTAATAGTCTGAAGTTTAGATTTTTAGTGTGGAAATTTGCATAATCTGCATATTTAACGAGTAGGGGTCATCTTATTTGCATATTTCAAATATTAGTGTGACGTACGGGACATTACATTTTTATTTCTAATATTTATTTAATCAATGGAGCATTACTTTCATATATGGGAACTAGTAAAACTAATTACTAGCAATAGTTGACCACATTTTTAAGTTTCAAAATTAATTGATTATGCTAATTAGGGCGTGTCCAAAATGCTATGTCCTAATGCTGTTAGGTAAACAAAAAATCCCGGCCCGTTCTCGGATCGTTAGAATTCTATATCGCTAACGAGATCTCGGATCGGATCGGATCTCGGAGAAAAAAAATATTGCAATTTGCTCTGAAAAAATGCAGCGTTGTAGACTCATCTTTCTTGTTTTATATGGCAAAAATATTAATAATAATGACGTTTCGAGGCATGTACATATCAATTTTTACGGAAAAATAATATTCAAATTATTCAGAGTTTCGCAAGAAAAGTATTTTTTCGATGGTTTGTTCGGCATCGCACCACACGTTTCACAGAAACTCAACCCGCCAATCGCGTGGAAAACCGCGCTTGTGAGCCACTGCCGGGCCACTGCCCTCAAAAATCGGCTATAAATTACCCTTTTAGGGAACCACACAATTCTGGTAATCTACTTACATGATAACATGGCATCTGAAAGCCGAACAGAATACAAAATAACCCCCCAAATCAAAGACAAAACTGCTGAATTATCGATATATTTCCAAAGAAAAAAATCGGATTACGGACAGCTAGGCCTCGAGAGAACTCCAATGAGTTAGCTAGCTGGGCAATTCCGTATGAGAGAAGGCAAAAACACCACATCTCAAAGTTGAGCAATCTTCCCTAAATCAAACTGTTATCAATAGAGGAAAACTTGAATTTTAGGAAACTGAAAACCGTTTGTATATAGCTCGATTGGTTTTTCAAATATTTCTGCTTGAATTGAACAGAAATTTATGACCTTTTATTCATAAATCAGCTTCATTTTGTGAAAATAAAGTGAATCTTTTAATTCAATGACTGTTTCTGCTCATTTTCTCATATTTTCCATACGATGTTGTAACAATCACAAATTGTAAAGCATGGGCAGTAACTTCATTGCATATTTTTTTGAGAAATTTTAAAAATCTATGCACATTTGATCGTAATTCCGTTACGATAAAACGTTTTAAGTTTTTCTCAATATCTTATTACTTGTTCTTTAGTCATGTCATTGTGAATTCTCTTCCTTCACCATAGTCCTAAGAACTTCCAACATAATTTTCTGAAATAATGTCACTACTTTTTCCAAAAATGGCGTAACAGTATTAGTAATTCCGTTACGTAACGGAATTACATGCACATGGTTTGTAAGGTATTGAATGATATTGCTGAAAATAACATTTTTTCTTGTTCTGAATGTAGAAATACCCTTTAAATAGCATGAACTGTAGCCATGTAGACAATAAGTCATTATACATACATGTACTGTACAATGTTGCTTTATGTGACTCATTACCTCACATGCTTCATATTGCATCAATGGTGATTTAACTAAATTGATACACGATAGATAATTACTCTAATTTCTCCATGAACATAATAGAGATGATAATGTTCTATCATTAAATTAGTTTCCAGCAAGACCCACTTGACTGAAATTATGAAGATGCAGAAGATTCATGTTTGTACTTTAGAAAGGGAAAAACGAAAACAATAACAAAAATTAAAAAATATCCAGTAATTACTATGACACTGGTTCTACATTTATTTTCTAACATTAATTTACATTGATGTATTTTAAGATATAAATCATACCTTCAACTTTCAAGGAGATTTAATATTAATAATTTTGTATGTAGATTTGAATATCATTGATCAGTTAAGGGCTCATAACTCACCATTAATTATGTAAATTTGTATTAAACTGAAGCATATAAAATCAAACATAAATACAGAATATAGGCTTCAAGATATTCAAAACTATACATAATACAGGCTAAGATATGTTTTTATTCATTATTATAAAGTCAGAATTCATTGAGTGTTCAGTGTGCTTCTGTATGCAGATCAAAGAAGATGTACAAAGTATTTGCATTTGCAAATGGGAATTCCTAAAGGTGTCTTTCATTTTTTGCAATTCGATTTTTATATTTTACATGCCAACTTTTTGTATTTGGATCATACATGTTTATATCCGTACATGTATTTCATGAAATGAATGAAAACGCATTCTAAATTGATTTGAGAGTAAATTAAGATCACTTTAGGATGAATTTTTAAAAGAATAATTTTAGAATATAACAAGAGTTTATATAACAAATCTCAACAAATCTCGATTTGTTTGTAATTTTGTTACACACACACATAAATTCAGGATTTGTTCTGGTCCTTATGTAAGAGTTTAACAATTCATACATTGTTTAACAATGCATACAAATTAACAATGCATACAAATTCTTTACTATAGACTGTACGCAGAAAAATGTAACCAAGAAATTGCATTTTCATGGGTGGATTCATGGGTGGATTTCACAAGCGTAATTCCGTTACAGTGACATTCGTTTGTCTTAAGGTAATTTCAGAGGTTAAAATAGATCATTTCTGGAAAAAAGATGTACCAAATTCAAGTTTGTAACTTAAATGATAAGTTTTTATTACCAATGAAGAATTTTTTGTGGTAGCTTTTGCAGAAAATCATTACAAAGTTAGTGTTGAATAAAAGACCCCTTTCCGTTATGATTGTATTTTGGTCTCCTGACGCTACAGTGTTATAGATTTGTACCTCTAGTACCCCTGCCAGTTATTAAAGTAAGTTGTAAAAACTGTGGAAGTGAAAGGAATTTTAAATATGATTAAGAAAACAGAGCTAAAAATCACTTATATGTCATTCTGTAACAGTGGAATTGCCCATTCACAATGCATTTCCATTCACACAGATTTCCAATATTCAGGAAGTTTACGAGGCTTTATAGCATTGAAAGTTGAATTATTTGACCTGTTAGTGATTTTAAATTGTTTAAATGTTTCTTGATATTGATGATGTGTAGTTCTTTAGCATGTCACATAATGTAGGTACTTTTTTTTTTTTTTTACTTTGGGTTTTTTCACAATTTAACCATTTTTCATGAAGTAAAGGAAAAATTAAAAAATGTTGCTATTTTTTACTTCAAATATGGTTATTATTGTCAAATTATTGATTTTTGAAAAGTATTGAAGCTAAAATGTGAATTTGTTGTTGTTCATGTACCGATTTGTGGAAAAGTTGATCCCACTGCTCAAGTTGTGTAATTCCGTTACACACTTTAGTGGACATAGTTTCTAGGATTTTTCTTTCATTTAATTGATGCAATCCTTTTTAATTTCTTGCCTAGTAATATGAAGCTGAAAATAAACCGAAATAAAGCTGGAGTTTAGCAATATTTTTTTCAAATTTCATTCTTATTTGTATTTTGGCCATATTTTCATTTATTTTACACATAACAAGTTCAAAAATTGCTTTACAGATATGTCAAATTATGGTTTATATTCAAGTGCTAGATAGCCTTGATGTTTGCATTAGCATGTAAGAAAAGTTGAGTGCAAAATAATTGAGTTTTCCTTGTAACTTTCAGAGATGTAATTCCGTTACAAATTTGTGTAATTCCGTTACAGTGGTCTTTTTTCAAAAAAGTGAATTTGTGAACTTATCATTGTGTTGTTTATGCACGTACTTTTTCCAAAATGAAGTTGACTTTATCAAGATAGAAAACATACATAAAATCAGTTTCAAAGTGTCTTATATTTCAGAGAAACTCAACGCAAACTTGTAGCAAAAAAAAAACTCCATTCTCCGGTAATTCCGTTACGGTCACACATATTGGTCTAGTGGGCAACAACACATGGAAGATATAAAACCATTTCCCTATCATGTTGTAGCCTGGTTACCCGTGCAACTTATATAAGTATCAAAATTTACTTAAGTCATGAGAATATTGCGCAGGGAATGAAATAATGAGCAAAAAACGTCTCTGAATGTAATTCCGTTATGGTGGAATTGCCCAGCTATAGCTTGCATGCACATGCAACAAGTTATTAGGCATTAATTTGGTCGTATTACTTTGCGTGTGTTATGGTGAACGTTTTTTCTTACGCGAGATCCATCCGCCGAAAATTGGGGAATTCCCGGCGGCGGATCTATATCTGCACACGCAATTATACAAGCAAACGGGAGCGGTGTAGTAATTTTTTATCGATATTTTGCGCAATTGTTTTCATTGTTTAGGGGCATATTTTTGTTTCCGCCCAGCTATCAAACGCCAAGAAATCATGTAAGTAGAATATCAGAACATTTTTAAATGTGCAAATGACAATAAAACGTATTCAGAGCCACATTTTGAATGCACTGGCTTATTAGCTCGATCATACAGACATCCAACAGACGTCTCCCCTCGAGTATCGGCGTAACTTTGATTGCACATCCGTCCACAACATCGTTCAAATGACTAGCAATTTCGCGCATCCTGTTCAATTTTCGACTGCAAAACGAACTGACGAACCATGAATTTCTCCAAAATAACCACTCATAAAGTAAACAATATTGATTTCCCCATTTCTTATTTAAATTACACTACTTAATGGACTGTCAAACATACACATGTTCAATTATCACTGGAGAAAATGGGTCGGCAAAATCTTCCGATATTTTCTACCGAGAAAAAATATTTCTCGGATCCGTCTCGGAATCGGCTCGGAAGCCATTACCGCCGGGATCTCGGATCGGATCCGGATCGGATAACAGCATTACTATGTCCCGTACGTCACAAAAATGCGCACATTTTTTAATATTTCAGTATGAAACAGTTAATTTTTTTCTTTCATATTCTGTGAAGTTCTAATTTATCATACTCCTGACCAGCTAGCCAAGTTTGATGAAAAAAACATGTTTCGTTTTGATTTTATTAGCTAATTAACAAATGTGACGTACGGGACAAAAGTGTGACGTACGGGACATTTTCAGTGTTAAAGCAATGGCAAGGCAGGTAAAAATTATTTTTTTGTGTTTTAACCGCTAATCATCAAAATAATACATGCTTAGATGCTCCCCAGAAGTTCAGAATAGATAGGTCTTACCTCCAGGAGCCATCTCTAAAAAAAAAATTCATGTTCCATTTCGTACTTTGTGATATAGCTATATTTTCATGAAAATATGTCTTGAGGGGGAAATTTGAAATATCTTAAAATTACCTTTAATTAATTATCTAAAATACTAGACAATCAATTTGAGTAGGGAAATTGCGTGTCAATGAAGGAGAGACAGTAGTACACTGGTTAAGTACACCAAGACCTTCCAAACGGGTTCAAAAACTGTAAGAAAGTGCTAAAAAGGCACAAAATATAATCACTTATTCTTCTGAACAGTCCCATGTATAGGATTTGATGTAAGTTGCCCCATTTTCGATGATTCTGTTTAATTTACTCATATTAATCTCTTTTTTGGCAAATTTAAAAGTAATTTACATCAGAAGAATGTAACCAACACATATTGGTGCCAGAAAAAATAGTTTTTGTTAATTATTAATTAGGAATTAATTAGCTTAATTAATTAACATTTTTTTTAAAGTCGTATCGTAACTTTTTGTAGAAGTATTTTTTTTTTTTTCATCAGAATATATTAGATTTATACAATAAGAACAAATATATTGCAAAATAAAATGAAATTAAAATAGAAAAATGACATAGTTTTAGTGAGGAAAAAATGTCCCGTACGTCACATGTCCCGTACGTCACGCGCATACCTATTATCTTTCATTAATTATCGTGGGAAAAAAAGTTGTGAATTAATTAATTTTTTGGTAGTGTGTATTTGAATGTTTACTGAATGCATATATATTACAAATTAGTTAGTATTAGCCATGTAGATTCAGAGCATTTTCATGATACATCATTTTCCAAAAAAGTCAACATTTCTCTGGTCCCGTACGTCACGCTGCATATTAATTAGCATAATTAAATATTAATGAGCGATTTTAATTTTTTTTTTTCCATTTTAGGAAGGGACTGCAAGTAGCTTCCCAAAGCACCAAAAAGATTCTAAATCATAGCTTCTTCCTCCAAGTAATAATCAATTAAAAGCTGTGAATGTCCCGTACGTCACAAGTCAAATAGCTTGGACCTGCCCTCTTACAGACTGCAGGCCTGGCAGACTGGAAACTGGTAACAATCGTCTTACTCTTGCCCTTGGCTTGCATTGATCAGTTGCATGATATGCAGCGACTTCAATGCTACAACCGATTTTTACTATGACCTGGACATTATTTTGTCATGTGTAATGTGATACTTAGGAGCATATAATTAGAAATTAAGTGTTTTTTTTTGCTGTTGTTTGACTTGGGGGGGGGGGGGGGGGGGAGGGAGGGGGGGGGGGTTCAAGTTTCAATATATATATTTGTTTCCAGATTGGACGAATGGCAGCAGTTTATTCCCAACAATTGACATCTTGAAATAACATGAACAGTCAATAGTTTTGCACTTTAATCATGATAATCTAACTCAAGATGTAACTGAACTGAAAGAAAATTGATTTGTATGCTCTTTCTGTGCTAAAAATAGTTATGTCATGATATAAATTATGAAAATCTGAAGTCTAACAAACTGTTTCAAGAGAAGATCAGCCTAAAAAGTAAAATAAATTAACAAGGTGCAGGATGTGAGTTAGATGTCGTTCAAATTATTAATTCAGAATCAGATATTTTGTCTAACCCAACTGGCGCTGGCAACTCAATTCAAACTCGAGATAAAATAACAATGACAATGTATTCAACAGAAACATACAGCTGCATCATCCACAACCATACATGTAGTTAGTACAGGGTTAGTTGGTAACAATGTTATGAAGCTGAAAAATGGCTTCAATTTAAAAAGAAACACGAGTGAAGCAATCCGATCTGGCACAGACAGTGCAGTGCATGCATGCAGTGCATAGCTGTGCAATGGGACCACAATACATGCACTGCATTCAATACACGTTGCACACCGAAGCGTACTCGACTACATACACTTTAGTACACACACACCACACACGAAACAAGGCACTCGTCGACTCGATATATGAGAAGTAACATCTAAATTCTCACCGTAACTTTCAGGTTTGTCGCCTTGTTTTGATGCAGGGTTATTCCCATTTCAGACAATATGCACAATCTCTATGCCCGGCCAAACATGCACTGGGTAAGGATTTAATACAGAATATCCACAAAACATAAAAGGATCTCTCACTATCTCCAACACTAAATGTGCATAATTCAGATCCGGTTCAATCGAATATGAGGACCTGGCGAGTCGAGGTCGATCGACAACAATCTATCGGCAGTAAGCCATTTTATGATCGTTTCATTATCGGTTTACGTTGTATGGGATCGGGACCTATGACGTAGCGACTCAAGAAGCAACAAAATAATCGACCTGACTTCTCAACGATACTGCATTGATAATTTGTGACCGTACCTAAGCGCAGCAAGTGCTTGAATTGCATGCAGTGCAAACTGAGCCGATCGAGTCGACCCGAAAGGCCCACCATTCGTTTATTATTTGAAATATAAACTGAAATAAAGTTAATCAAGTATCCAAACTATTGGCATTTTATATGTTCATATACAAAATCTAATGTTAAAAACTCAAAAGATGACATTTATAACAGAAAGCAAACCGTAAACAAACAAAAAATTCATCTAACTCCAGCAGCACAAATTCTTGGAATAAAAAATATAAAAAAACTTTCTAGACTATAGACGTCATGCGATATGCAGCTAGCTCTAGCCTGAATAAATTATCGACCTACTGGAGCTGTGCGGCCTCCAAACTTTTTGTAAGATTTTCTAAGATTTTCTAAGATTTTCTAAGATGAGGGGGGGGGGGGGGGGGCGCGCAAATGATTGGGGTACTCTTTATGTATTTCTGTATTTTGTCACAGATCATCCGTTTCCCGCCTCGTGATTGCTATCAAATTATTTGGGGGGGGGGGGATACAAGCCCCCCCCCCCCGTACCCCCCCCGTGCCCCCCCCCCCCCCCCCATACACCACGTTTGGTCGTGGTTTAATAACAGATAAATGTTTTCACAATCTAAACAACTAAAAAAAACATGCACACTGGGCACACCTTATCATCTAAAACTGATAAAAAGTTATCAAATACCGCGGCCCTATAACTGAGACATTTTACCATTTTACTTGGCCAATCGGGTTTGGGGTTATTATACATACTATATTGTGGAGTGGGATGAGGATAAAGCAATTGGTCCCTATTATGTTTTGCAATGTCACTAGCTCGTCAATACTGAGAAAATACAATCATAAAGTGTTAATCTCAAGAGTCTGCACTGTACCCCTTGCCTTAAATAACATAATGCTATTTATACTTTCTACGCGAAATAAAACATCCGGAAATTAAATACAGCTCTCAGCCTGCTTATTCCTTCAACCTCCTTTCCACCATGAAATTCAAAGACCCCAGGCCCCCCCCCCCCCCCCCCCCCCCCGCTCTAGCTCCCCTTGATCTGAAATCGAAACCAGTTGCATTACGGGCAATATTCGTCGGAACAGATGATGGCGCTATTCATCTAAGTGCGTCTTGTCACATTACCGTGGGGTTGAGAATTTTGGTTTGTGTTCAGTGAGTGGGTGCATTGCCTGCGGGTGCATCGTACAACACTTGGGCTAAATTATTGTACTGTCTTGGAAATTTACTGTAAGCTGTCCAACTGTGGTTTTTGCGGGGGAAAAAATGTTTGTTCATATTCTGCTTGATTATTAAAACATGAAACATTTTCCTCGTGTTATGACAAATCCATGAAAAAAACCCAAAGAGGCGATGACCTTTCTTTTTGTTTGTTGCTTGTCAGGCGAAAAGGCGGGAAGGAGTAAATTTTTCGGGCAAAAATACTTTAGTCCACCCCCTCCTGTACCCCTGAGAAAATGTGCCCCTTCGCTCATGGCCAAGTTTCACTCGTCCGCTTTGTAAGGTACCCAAATCCTCCTCCCCCCCCCCCCCCTTAACAAATGAAAAATGTGCTGAAATACTTTACTTTAAAAATCAGATTCAACTATCAAATGTTACCTAATCGCAGTGTAAATAATTATTTACGCATGCGGAATATGAAAAGTACATGTTGAAACTGTTTATACATAGTAGTTGTAAGCTTTACAAGTGCCATCTCTTGCCAGTTACGTGCAAGACCGAATATCGTTAGAGGGAAATACCGGAATTCACATGAGAATTTTAATTTGAGAATATGTAAAAACAACGAGAACAAATTCCGTACAATAATTATTATCAAATTGAAGACAATCAAGAAAGATTCTTCGTATATTATATAGGTATTATTTTCTTTGTGTTTTTAAGTGATTGTGGGTTTGTTTGCGTGTCTGTGTCTTTGACTGTGTGTGACTTTGTTACGAAGTTCTATTTTTTATTTTTATATTTCCGATAAATTAGATATTTCACCCCTCCACCCCTCTCAATCATCTTCTTGCCACACCCTTCCACCCTTTTCGAATCTTAATATTCTTTTTAATTGCATTTCATCGTTTTTATTTTCTAAAATATCCATTAAATATAGTTTCCAAACATCTTGGCGCGAATTTCCGTCTCTAGCGGCCACTGCACCGGACATGACCATTTTGCAATCTATAATAGCTAGGGATAAACACGAGAAGAAGCCATTAGCCCTCTACATACGATGTATTTGACAATGCCATTGAATTAGTTCATGGTGTTAGTGCTCGTGGTATTAATAGGGTAAGCTGTCTAAGCGAGATGGAGAAAT